>PVJA010008004.1:0-55000 GCA_004027025.1 Myocastor coypus | reverse complement strand
TGGTGGCCTGTGAGTCACAACTCTGGGCTGAGTTTCTTCATTGTCCACTGTCCGTAGGACAACAGGGCCAGAGCCCTGGCAGGAGGTCTGACTCCTCCCTCTTGTGATAGCAGGGAGCCAGTGCTCCTTCTTGGGCACCTGTCCCGGTCCTCACCCTGGGGCTCCCATCACAATCCACAGAGAACAGGGGAGACTCTGGCCTACCTCCCTCGCTGCCCGGTTCCATTCATTCATGCAGTCGCTCATGCTCTCAGCTGGTCTTGCCCCAATCTTTATTTGCAAAAGTAATTATTGACTATTACTCAGCCTTCAAAAAGAATAAGCTTCTGACGCATGCTGCAGCATGAATGAGCTTGAGGGGACTGTACTGAGGATATAGTCCTAACATAAAGGCACAAATATCCTCTGAGTTCACTGCATGAATGAGGCCCTTAGGGTAGCTGAAAGCATGAAGATGCAAAGTAGAATAATAGTTATTAGAGTCCTGGGCTGCATAGTGCATTCGAGGTCAGTGTGAACTACATAGGAGACCCAGTCTCAAAAAAAAAAAAAAAAAAAAGTTAGGAGAGCCTAGGGCAGGGAATGGAGAGTTCGTGTTTAACGGACACAGATGTCAGCTTGGGAAGAAAAAAATGTTCTGGAAGTAGATGGTGGTGATGGTTTACAGGATGGATGTGCTTAAGGCCCCTAAGCTGTATATCTGAAAGGGTCTCCCTGGGGTTGGGAATGTAGCTCAATAGTAGGACACCCACTCAGTATACATGTGGCCCTGGGCTTGATGCCAGGTGCCACAAAAGTAAAAAAATCCCGCTCTTACTACTACTAATAGTTTGGAATGTTTCTTTTGAAACCTTTTAATATTCCTATGTGATCATGCATGTGAGGATAAAAATAAACTCTGAGGTAGGAAGGGAACACAGTCCCCAGGCATCAGCTATGCTCCTTGTCTCCATCTCTTGGATGGACAAAGTCACGTCGGCCTCTCTGGGTGCCAGGCAGCAAGGTCATGGCAAGGTCATGCCACAGCAGTAACAATACCCAATAACCAGCGATGTCGTAGACGTGTCTGGCTCTGTGCTAAGCCCTTTACACGCATGAACTCACTTAATCCTTACCCCCGTATCATGAGGAAGGTGCATTGGATGCCTACTTCAAAGTCCACCTCATAAATAAAGACTCAGAGGCCTCGGGAGCAAAGAAAATGCCCAGGTCCTGTGATGGAAGGAGGCCGCCCAGGCTGGAATATAAGGCTGGATTGCTGGATTTACAGATTCAGCTGGGCCCCATGTTGCCCTGCTTCGACACAGTGGATATTTCCGGGTTTACAGTCATCCCTTAACTTCTGACTTCCCTGTCTGCTTTCCCTTGAAGCTGGTTTGAGCCATCTTGCTCTACATTTGGTCTTCCCAAAGCCACGGAACACAGTAGGTATTCAGCAAATGAAGGACTCTCATTCATTTCTCTGTTTGATCTGCCCCCACACCCCAGTGGGGCAGCGCATTAGGAAGTACTTTTGCTGGTGTTAGTCATCTGGTAAGCAGTCAGAATGCAGTGACTCCCTCTGGGTCACACAGCTGGGCCCTCAGAGCGGAGTCTCAGGCTTCTGGCTTCCCTCCCAGGCATCTCCAATTCTGTCAACCAGACCTTGGCTCCTGCTGCTAAAGGATAAAGATATTAATTGGGAGGAAGAATCCTTTGAGTCATTACCAGCAATAATAATTACAATCAAAGTCACTGTAATCTTTAATTTATATAATCCCCCATCCTTAGCACCAGTGAAGTAGGTAGTATTACAACCTCTAATAGATCATTCTACAAATAGACAGGGAAGTTAAGTAACTTCCTCTACATTGCATAGCTAAGAAGTGGCATGGCTGAGATTCAGGCTCTCTCTGGTTCCAGAGCCCATAGGCCACATGCTGTAAAAAATGTTGGTCACAAGTAACACCCTTTGCTGGACCCAGAGAGATCCCCAGCACCCACAGGCTATGCACTAGTGAGGAGGGAAGCTAAGTGACGTATCTCAGGCCCTCTTTCATGCACTCTGTCACACAGTCTGTCGTGGGTCATAGAGCATTTGCTGAGACCCACCCAGGTGCTGTAGGCCTCAGGAGACACACAGCTCCTGCAGGACGGCCCTCCCTGCCCCCAGGAAGCTTCTGGCCTGGCAGAAGAGGCAGCAGTAAAAGACAGAATTACGTGATTAGTTGTTTTATCAGAGCAAAGGCGTGTGTCACCAAGAAGAATTAGAGCCCTAAATGGCACCAAACAGATGAGAGTTGGGCAATACTGTCTCCTGGAGCTACTAGGGCAGCTGAGGCCCAAGGCAAGTAAGAGTTGGGAAACAGAACCGGAGAACTTTCCAAGGTGGGCCACAGCCTCCAAAGGAGCTGGAAACTAACTGTGACCCAGAGTCAGTCAGCTGAGCTAAGGACAGCAGAAGCAGCAGCAAGGGATTGCTAGCGGAGGGCACTAGGCAGTGGGGGCCAGTAGCAACCTGCCCGGTGCCCGAGTCCTCCCGTGCAGATCCAGGGTCACCAGTGTCTTTGTCTCACTGTCATCCTTAGTAAGGGCAGTACTGAAGTCTCCACATCACCAGACTTGGGAATAAACATTTATTTCACCACACCATGTGACTGTTTGTAACTGACTACATGCTCCACCTTGTTTGACCTTCATAGTCACCTAGAGGGTAGAAAGGAGAGCAGATAGCAGGCCCCTGAAAAGAGGAGGAAACTGAGGCAGGAAGAGGCAGCCCACAGCCTCTTTTCTCGGCATTTCTTTTTGCATAAGATAAACTTAAATAGTACCTTTGTCCCTGTTTCACAGGGGGTGGTACCAGAGCTCTCATGACATAATTCAGGTAAAGAGGAAAGCCGGTAAAGACCCAAGGCCAGCACTCAGTAAACGGTGGCTGTCGTCATTACCATTATAACCACAATCATGACTCTTATGATTTACGCGGAGAATGTGCCCTGCTGTGAGCCAGCACCGAGCCAGGGCTGGGAGGCAGGAGGTGTAGGCTGTGTTTCCTGCTCTTAAGTAACTTACAGTGCAGCAAGGAGGCAGCATGGCTGCAGCCTACAGCAGCCAGCAAAAGAGCCAAAGGTCCGGAGACCTCTGTGGGCAGCCGTGGCTGGAGACCAGTTGGGCTGTCTTTTGAAGGTCCCTTGAGTCTCTGAAATGGGGGTTAGTGGTTGGGGACTCAAGACAGCCCCTCAGGGCCAGCGAGATGGCTCAGTAGTCTAAAGCGCCTGCCTAGGAAAGTTTAGGCAACCGCAGGGACCTCGGTTCGATCCCCGGCACCACATGCTGTGCCAGCCCCACCCCCAGAGCAGGCTGAGGTGGCCATAACACAAATAAATAAATGAGCTTAAAAAAATAAACTTAAAAAAAAAAAACGAGAGAGAGCCCCTCAGATGGTCTGTGGTGAGTGTTCCCAAGGCTGCAACAGTGGGGCTGAGATGGACAGGTTAGTGAAGACCATAACTGAAGGATCCAGAACTGTGGTTCCATGTGCAGGAGTGAGCACGTGTCCATTGCAATGGACCATCACAATCAACAGAGCTATAAAAAATTAAAGATTGTACAGTTCCATGAAGTGTCAGAGCAGCAGACAGATCCTTCACAATAATAGCATTTATTTGAATACTTTCTAATCAGAGTAGTAATTTTTACATTTTATTTATTTATTTATTTATTTATTTCTTGCTTCAGAACTTTTGTTTGTTTATTTATTTTTATGGCCAGCTCAGCCTGCCCTGAGGGCAGGGCTTGCGCAGCATGTGGTGCCGGGGATCAAACCACGGTCCCTGCAGTCGCCCAAGCTTTCCCAAGCAGGCACTTTAGACCACTGAGTCATCCTGCCGGGCCCAAGAGTAGTAATTTTTTTGAGATGGAGTTGCTTTACATTTCCCAGGCTAGTCTTGAACTCATGAACTCAGGAGATCCGCCTGCTTCAGACTCCCAGCCAGCTGGGACTACAGGCATACACCAATCTGGCCATTTATACAAACTTCTGCCCGATGTAAAAAAAAATTTAAAAAAAAAAAGCAGCATGTACTTGTATGCACACGCTTACCTACAATAGAAGGAAAAAGTAAAATTATTAGTAGCTCACCACTCAGAATAGCCTTGGCTAACCTTCAAATTCTGTGTGTATATGTGTGTGTGTGGGTGTGTGTGTACCACACGTACCTGCACACATCACACAGCACACAGAATTAAACACAGAGAACAATGAATGCTGATCTATATTCCCAGCTCTTTAAAAAATGTTTTGTTTATTTGCTTTGCTTTTTTTTTTTTTTTTTTTTGCGGGACCAGGTTTCAAACTCACAACCTTGCACTTGCCAGGCAGGCATGGACGAAACTATCTTCCCAGCCCCTATTTGCTATTTTTTATGTTCTTATAGGTGTATATATGTACCTGGGGTTGGATCCGGGGCCTTTAAACTGAACTACAGCCCTGGCCTTTTATTTTTTGATTTGAGACTGAGTCCTGCTAAGCCAATAAGTTGCCCAGGCTGGACACTAACATTCATCCTCCTACCTTACCCCCACAGAGTGCTGAGATTATCCAGATGAGCCACTATCCCTGGCCACCCTCCCAATCTTCTGTTTATTTCCTGCAGGGGCCAGTTCCAAGTGCTGTAAGAGTGGCAAGCCCAGGGCAGTTTATGATACCCAAGGAATTCCCAATGATCTTGGCGAGAAAACAGAATTTAGATGTGGCCTTAAAAAGAAAGGAAAGCTTTAGAAAGGCCATGATGAAAGAAAGAAGAGGCGTTCTGGACAAGGAGTCAGCCTGGTGAAGGCAAATAAACAAGCAGCCACCTTGGAGCCCCTGCCCGGGATCAGCCTGTCCTACTATGTGTCACTGCAGTAATCTCAATCCATCTTCCCAACAACCTAGGATGGAGACAAGAGTGATCTCTCTCATCTGAAGGTGAGGAAACTGAGGCATCTGCCTCCAGGGATGACTCACTCCCCAGTGACAAGGGGGATGCCTTGGAGTGAGGACTGCTTGGTGGGAACCTGTCTCTTGGGGCTCCCATGTTTTTGTTTTTGTTTTTTTTCTTAATACACAGACATTTATTTGTGGTACACTATCTGCAGACCAGATAATTTTTGAACTGTGTTTCAGGGTTCAACGAGTTCATAAAAATATTTTAAAGATAGTTGCATCCAGACTTCCAACTATGTCATTACTTCTTTGCCCATTCTTCTCTTTCTTTTCTTTCCCGAATAACCTCTTTGAGATATGGCTCGAGGTAGAATTTATCCTCCTCATACTTTGTCCACTGTTCTTTAGGCAAAATCTGATGCTTCATGCTCAGGTCCAGGGCTCTCTTAATGCAAAACACCCTGTCGTTATAAAGGTTTTCTGGAAGCCTTCTTACGGCTTTTTTTACATCTTCATCTTCATATATTGTATCATCTCGCATTAAGCCCAGCTCATTGAACCCTGCAGCATTGTAATACCACTTCCGAAGACCTTCCAGCCACCGGCTTGATGCTGCAACAGCGGGGCGGCCCGCCATCTTGACCGAGAGCAAAGCCTGGGCACACATGTTTTTAAGGAAGGAAGATCTTAAGGGGAGCCAACCCTTGAGATGGGGCAAAGGAGAGGTGCGTGAGGAGGCCTTGCTCCCGCTCCCATCCTTGCTACAGGGCCTTATCAGGCACTGCAGACCCTGACAATCGTTGCTGCTCATCTGAAACTGAGCTGTTTGCCTGTCAACCCCTGTTCCACTCTGAGACCAAAGATAAAATAGTCCTGGTCATGGGGCTGTGACTGTTAGTGGCCAGCTAGAAGCCACAGCAAGGACAATGGCCTGCTGGGAGATCTCCCCAGTGCCTTCTGACTGGCTCTGCAGCTTGTTCCAGGTGAGAAAGAAAAAAATAGGCTCAAGCAATGAAAACAGCGATAAGAAGGATACTTAGAACTCCTCACAACCCCGTGTGGTCATGCACACCTTAACCCCTGCACCTTGGGAGGCTGAGGGAAGAGAATCACAAGTTCAAGCTCAGCCTGGATAACTTCATGGCTTATCAAGAACCTGACTCGAAATTGAAAAAGGAAGGAAGAAGAAGGAAGAAGAAGAAGAAGAAGAAGAAGAAGAAGAAGAAGAAGAAGAAGAAGAAGAAGAAGAAGAAGAAGAAGAAGAAGAAGAAGAAGAAGAAGAAGAAGAAGAAGAAGAAGAAGAAGAAGAAGAAGAAGAAAGAAAGAAAGAAAGAAAGAAAGAGCCGGGCATGGTGGCTTACACCTGTAATCACAGCACTTAGGGGGCTGAGGCAGGAGGGTCGGTGTCAGTTCGAGACCAGCGTGGGCTACAAAAGTGAGCTCAAGGCCAGCCTGAACTACACAGTGGGACCCCTGTCTCAAAAAGACCAAAAAAAAAAAAAAAGAAAGAATTTCAAAGAACTGAGGAAATAGCTCACTGCAAAGGCCGTAGGTTCAATCCCCATGCCAGAAAACAAACAAAAACTGCACCTTTTGGTTCACAAAGAGGTCTCATCCTGAGGCTGCCACTCATGGGCTATGTGACTGTGAGTGGGTGACCACTCTGAGGTGTGTCCTCAGCAGTAAAATGACAACCAAATGCCAGCTCTTTTTTGCCAAGATCAGTGTCCAGCCCGCTTGTCTTCCCAGCCCCTTCCCTTCCCCAGTGTCTCCCTCTTTCTGCAGCAGGCATCGCCTTCACCCTGTGCCCAACGCCCAGACCCCTGCCAGGCTGGGATTGCAGGCAGCACTCAGTCCGCAGCCGACATGCTGCTCTGGTGAAAGAGCCAGGCATCCAGGGAGTTTTTGTCTGGACTCCCACCCAGCAGCCAGCATTTCCCAAGTCCAGAGGAAGTAGAGTGAGAGAGGGAGGGATGAGGGAAAGAGAGGAATCCCAATGGGAAAGCTTTGGTTTTGCCAGCAAAGTCTTTTGTGCTCTGGCATGGCAGGCCGGCCCTCTACTCTGCCAGCAGGGAGACTGGCATCCAACAATAATGTTTTTCTATGAAGCATCAGCTGCTTTCTAATTCAAACCATCAGGAGTTAGGCTTCTATGTGCTGAGTCTTAAAAGGCAGAGCGCTGCTTCATAAGACAGACGACAGCCAGCCTTGATGGGGCTTTGGCCAAGGGTGCTTAAACTGGAGGCTGTGAGCTGCTCCTCAGGCCACCCCACATCCTACCTGGGCCTCCCCAGGAGGTGCTGGCTGCCTTTCGTGCTATCCCTGCCCACCAGGGCCCACTGTTTCCTAGGCCTTGTGCAATGCTCTTGGAGGGATCCTCCTCGCTGTTGTTGGCATTAATGTTTATTGAGCGTGCCTGGCATGCCAGCAGCTGTGCTAAACACTTTGCAGTGGCTGTGTCTCAGCCACTGACTAGCAGTCCAGTTCCCAGAGGAGAGTGAGGAGGCTTGGGGAGGCTCAGAGAATTTGCCTGAACAGCATGAAGAGTGACACTTGGGCCAGGGTTGGCCTCCAGGCCTCTGCTGCTAGGCCTCATTGCTCAGCAAACAAAATCACTTCACACCTACTAGGATGGCAAGAATCCAAAAGTCAGCTGCTAGCAAGAGATAGTCTGGATGCCTAGTTGTGACACATGCCTGACATCCCAGTGCCGGGAGGCTGACACAAGAGGATCACTGATTCAAGCTCAACGTGGGCAGCTTAGTAAGGTATTGTCTCAGAAAAAGAATAAATAAAGAAAATAAAGGGTTCAGTGGTAGAGTGCAAAGCCCTGGGTTCATCCCTAGTATTTCCAAAACATAAATATCTTTTTTTTTTTTTTTGTCTTTTTGAGTCAGGGTCTTGCTATTCAATTCTGGCTGGCCTTGAGCTCAGTTTTGTAGCCCAGGCTGGTCTCGAACTTGCACCGATCCTCCTGCCTCAGCCTCCCAAGTGCTGGGATTACAGTCATGAGCCACCACGCCCAGCAAAACATAAAAATCTTAAGGCTCGACCTTTGAGGAACTCACAAGTGTGAGAGGATAAGGACAGCAGCGAGCACAGACTGGGGCCACTGCAGATGCAGCTTGGATGACTTGGAACCAGACAACACCAGACTGTGCCCAGAGCAATGAGGAAGACAGGAAAATGAGGGGCAGAAATCTTGGTCACGAGTGGAAGGGGAGGCAGTAAGGAGGGGCTGGGCAAGGGCAGGAGAGGCTGAGAAAAGATTCCTGCCTGGCACAGCAGGAAGGGAAGGGTCCCCAGCATCTGTGTCACTCCTCTCTGTCCCATGAGCAAGCCCAGGCACTCTCTGGGCCTGAGTTCCAACAGAAATGCTTTCACCTTAGAAGCCTTGAGTCTCTGAGCCTGAGATTAGTCAGAATGAAAGTGCAAATGATGGCAGACAGGCAGGCAGGAGGGCGTCAGGGTCTGAGGACAGGGAGCGTGAGGCCTCTCAGAGTCCCCTCTGCCCCCATGCCTAGGGCCTCCCCAGGAAATGCAGGGCCTGAGGAGAAATCGAAACAAAAATGCAGGTGTCTCTCCTTGGGCAGATTCCAAGAAAGGACAGAGTCAGGCTTCCAGAGAGACAGCTCATGAACTTTGAAGTGAGGAAGGAAACCCAGGCCACAGAGGAAGTGAAAGATGAGGGTAGGTGTGAGAGAGAAGCAGGTGCCCTGGGTGTGACCACACACACCATGCCAAACACACACAAACACACACTCTCACACATGCATATGGCCACGTGGCCCATGGGCACTGCCCACCAACTGCTCCATTGGCCCCCATTTCCTAAGCCCCTTACACTGCAATCCTTCTCCTCCATGGCCTCTCTGTGTTCCTATAATCTTGGTGTTTACCGGTCCTGAATTTGGGGTCAGAAGATCTGAGTTCAATTTTTGATCCTGCCATATCTTAATGGCCTCAATTTGATCATCTTTTAATATAGGGGAATCACTGTTGCTGCTCTTCTTGGCTAATTTATGTATGTATATATGTATGTATGTATGTATGTATGTATGTACGTATGCAGGTATTTGTCTTTTTGAGACAGGGTCTCGCTATGCAGTTCAGGCTGGCCTTGAGCTCACTTTTGTAGCCCAGGCTGGTCTTGAACTCACATCGATCCTTCTGCCTCAGCCTCCCAAGTGCTGGGGTTACAGGGGGGCACCACCATGGCCGGCTCTCTTGGCCAGTTTAGAGGAAGGCAACGTAACAGAGGAGAATACTTGGTCCCCAGCTACTGAGAAGTCTAAGATAAGATCAAAGCGTCAAGGCTACATTTACCACCAGTGGTGGTGGCTTATGCCTGTTATTCCAGCACTCGGCACAATGTGCTTGAGGCAGGAGGGTTGCCACAAGTTGGGGTTACACCATGAGTCCCAAGACAGCCTGAATTACATAGAGAGAAACCTTGTCTCAAAAAAAAAAAAAAAAAAGACAGAAAGAAACAACAAAAAGAAATTCAAGGCCAACCTGGGCAACTTAGTAAGACTTTGTCTCAAAATTAAAAAAATAATAATAATAGTAAGAGGGCTGGAGTTGTAACTCAGTAGTAGAATGCTCCTGAGTTCAATTCCAGGGCTAGAAGAGGAGAAAACTCCCCCAAATGCTTGGTCCAGAATACAGATGCAAAGCAGCTTGATGACCTCAGCCATGACAACATTCACCTTTCGTATAGTATTCAGTGGCAATTTCGTCTTTTCAGTTGTTACTTTAAAAATTAAAACTAGTTGATCAATTGATACAGGCTCTTGCTATGCAGCCCAGACTCATAGCGATCCTCCTTTCTCAACCTCCTTAGCACTAGGATTACAGGCAAGAGCCACCACACTCTGTTTCAGTGGCTGGCACGGCATGTAGTACTGGGGATTGAACCTGGGTCCTTGCGCTTGCCAGACAGGTGCTTAGACTACCGAGCTAACTCCCCAGACCTCTTTTGTTACTCTTATGCTCCTAGCACTGAGCAAGGAACTCCAGACAGGGGCCCTTACACCCATTTGACAGGTGATAAAGCTGAAGTGCATAGGGAACCATGGGGACCTTGGTCTCCCGGGGTTGCTTTGCTCTCCTTGCCAGCCAGAGTCCATGTGATCCCTCCGGTCCATCTGGAGTGGACACCAACCCCACATCCCTAGTCAAACAGTTTGGGTCACGTGGAAGGGGTGCTGCCTGGCAGGAAAGATTCAAAAGCATGTTCTCCAACACCCAAAGGTCTGGTAGGCAAAAGCTGAACGAGGCTAAGTCTAGCTTTCCTAGGGCAGATGGAAGGCAAATGTCCCTGGAGGAACATGGAAAAGGGATGTCACATGTTGTGGGAAGGATTCTTAACACACTGAAGCGGTGACAGATGGAACAGGCTGCCCAAGAGGTAAGTCTGAGGAGAAGGAAGGAAAAGCTCATCCGTCTCAGACTCAGTTTTGTCTGCTGTACACCACAGCAAAACCTTGTCCCCAACATCAAAATGTACAAAGAAGCCGGGCGTGGTGGCACACGCCTGTAATCCCAGCACTCGGGAGGCTGAGGCAGGAGGATCGGTGTGAGTTCGAGACCAGCCTGGGCTACAAAAGTGAGCTCAAGGCCAGCCTGAACTACATAGCGAGACCCTGTTTCAAAAAGACAAAAAAAAAAAAAAAAAAAAAAAAAATGTACAAAGAAGGGCTGAGGAGCTAGCTCCACGGCATGAGCAAGGTCCTGAGTTTGACTCCTGGTACAAAAAAACAGTGATTCTTCTCACCAGCAAGGAAGTGTGACCTTACAGGGGTCATGCGCCCTCTGGTCCAGTCTACTCTATGATGGTCTCCCTGGAGGAGGGATCCAGTCCCACAGGGTGGGTTCCTGTCCCAGGACTGCTGTGTGTCTCCTCAGTGTACTATCTCAGACACGGTCACAAACCAGGAGGGTTGTTTTGTTACGCTTTTGATATGCTGGCTAAAAGCCAGGGCCTCCACCAACCCCTCCTCAGGTTCAGCCAAGATGCTTGAGTGACTCACAGAACTGGGGAAAACAGGTTTACCAGACATTGTAAAAGATATTACAAAGGAAATGGAAGAAGAGGTGCCTAGGAGCCAGACGCAGAGGGAGAATCTCCCATTTCCAGGCATACCACATTCTAGAGAGCCTGCAGGTGTCCAACTTTCTGGAAGTTCCCAAGTCCAGTCTTTTCTGTGGTTTTAGTGGACTACCTGCATAGGCAAGGGCCTGAGAGACTGAACAGAGAAACCCAGAAAGCCCTCTCTCTGTTTCGATTCTCCTCGGCCTCAGCACAGCTGTCCCCTCCCTAGGACCCCCGAGAATGATAGAGATCTCACGGGTAATGAGCTGCCTGTCCCTGTGTGTGCTCCAAGTCTGATTAGCTAGAAGTAGTGCAGAGGGGGGCACGTTCTCTAAGGGAGGTTTGAGATCAGATCTAGGCTTCTCAGGCTTAGAACAAGTGACATTATTGGAGATACGGACCATCGTTAGTACCACAGGGTGTCCAATATAACGCCTTTCCTCTATGTAGGAGATATTAGTGGTATCTGCATCTCCAGCAGTGAAAACATTTCAGACATTGCCAAGTTATTTCCTGGGATAAAAAATCATCCCCAGCCAAGAGCTATTGGTTTAGATGGCTTTTGAAATCCCCTGAGATCCTACTGTAAACAAGGAACCACAAGAATCCTTGTCATTTTTTGAGCCCCGGGTGGCTTGCATGTTGCTGAGTCTGGGACGTATCATCTCACTGGAAGTCGTAACCACCTCAGTAGTCCTCCTCCTGCTGACATCACTCTCCTCCACTCCCCGGCCAGGCATCCTCCAACTCCCCCCGTTACGGCCCAGAAGAGGTGTTCGTCTTGCCCGTCTTGCTGCAGGCCCACTGTACCCACCTTTGCTGCGTTCTAGCTCCTGTCTCTCCCCTAACGGCCACAGGGACTGTGTAGGTTAAGGCCTATCTCCCATGGAGAACCACCTATGTCTTGCTCGAGTCTGAGTCCCTACGTAGGAGAGACTCACACTCAGGCAGCAAGAAAGTGGTGCATCCGTGCACCTGACCGTCGACTGTGGCTGCCTTGCCCTGCAAATGTGGCCTGGCTGTGGCCCGGGCTGCCCACGTGTTCCCCAAACACTCCCTCAGGTGGCAGCCTACTGTCAGGCAGGTCCTTGTACATAGGATTCTGACCCAGACACTACCCGGTGTCCACAGGAAGGGCCAGGGGCAGGACGTGTGGGCAGAGCTGTCCCCTGTAAGAGGAAATGACCTGGATAGGGAGGTGACCGCAGCCTTGTCCACCAAACCCCAGACACCCAAGCAGCTCCTTTTTTCCAAGCTGAATGGGGAGGGTACTTTGGGACAAATAAGGAAAGCCCAGCCGAGTCCTGGCCTGGGACAGGCAGGTGAAGAGTGCTCCACGACTCTGTTCTGACCGAGTGGGAATCATCGCTCGAAATGTCAGGAAGGCCACTGCCCTTTAAGGGGCTGTGTTCACCCTTTTTGTGACGTGAAATTGATTTGAACTAATTGGTGGCGTCCAAGCCTTTGTGGATGTTTTTATTTTGTCTGTGGCAAAATAACCCTTGCTTCTTAAAGGAAAATGTCATGCAATATGCTGAAGTGGCCCTGGGTGACCTCCCAACCCCACAGAGCTCCCAGAGCTCCAGTTGGAGGTCACAGAATTTCTCTAAAGCCTCCGAACTGTAGGGATTTGTGATCTGACAGCTGAGCCCCACATGGTGGTGACATGCACTCCCATGCAACAGGCAGGTATTGGACAGCCTGAAGGCCCCTCTGGCTAGACTTGGGGTCATCACTGTGACGGTGGTTATCCTTGAACATGCTGAAATGGAAAATTCTGGTCATCAGACTATTCTGTTTATTTCTGTGCATCCCTGGATAAACAGGAATTCACAGGACCCAGCAAAGATAAACTCACCAAACTCCTTACCCCAGAAGAGGCTACAGGTCAAAGACTTGAGCGCACCAGACACGCCTGTGTTTCTGATGATACAGGGCAGAATAGAGAATATCCTACTTTTGACTCCAGCCACATCACAGTTGGTATAGTCCACGAAGATTGACTGTCCCAGGGTCAGAGTGCTGAAAAGCCATAGGAGCATTTGTTTATCCTTTTGGTGTTTAGCCTGTAGTTTTTTCCCCTTTTTCCTTACTGAGAAACAGGTCAGAGAGGTAAAGTCCCTGGATGGTGGGTGAGGCCAGTGTGCTTGGCCTCATCAGGGGGCTCCAACGCCAGCAGAGGCTGAGGCCAGCACGTGTCCATACTGGGTCTCCTGACCTGGAAAGTGGGGGTGCTCAATAATTTTTATCTGCCAAGTAGCTGGTGAGGGATGAGATGGAGAAGGTTTTGCTGAGAAGAGGCCACCTGTGCTGACCCCCAGGCTCCGTGGGCAAGTAACAGATGGAGGTGGTGGGGAACAGCATGGGGACAGAGGTACCACGGGGACTCCTCCACTGCTACTGACTCGGTACTGATGCAGAAGGGTCAATCGATCCCAGGATCAATACCTCAGTGAAGGGCCGAAACTTATCCTTCCAGAGTCAGCTTCACAGGCTCACGGGATGCTAGCCCTGCCTCTGGGGAACATTTCTTTTTTTCTTTTTCTTGTTATGTAGTTCAGGCTGGTCTTATACTCATTTCTGTGGCCCAGGCTGGTCTTGAATTCACATGACCCTCCTGCCTCAACCTCCCAAGTACTGGGATTACAGGCATGTGCCACCATGCTCAGCTCTGGAAAATATTTCTGACCGTTAGGAGAATCTCTGAATCCAGTTCTTTTTTTTTTTTTTTTTTTTTTTGGTCATTTTGAGACAGGGTCTCGCTATGCAGTTCAGGCTGGCCTTGAGCTCACTTTTGTAGCCCAGGCTGGCCTCGAACTCACACCGACCCTCCTGCCTCAGCCTCCCAAGTGCTGGGATTACAGGCATGTGCCACCACGCCTGGCTCTAAATCCAGTTCTTGTTGGAGCTGGGGAAACCCTTGGGGGATTGTATTGGTTCCCTCTGGCTGCCATAATAAGTTGCCCAAGCCAGGTGGCTTAAAACAACAAATGTCATCAGGGCCACCTCTGTCTGATGGTTCCAGGGGAAATCCTTCCTGCTCTCCTGCAGGTTGCTTCTAGCAGATGGCTCCAGGTGTTCATTAGTTTGTGGCTGCATTCAGTCTGATCTCTGCCTCTGACCTCACATCACCTTCTCTGTGTGTCCCAAATCACCCTCTCATGAGGACATATGTCACTGGGCTTAGGGCTCCTCTTAGATAATCTGGGACTATCTTACTTAGAGATCTTTAACTGAATTCCATACACAAAGGCCACTCTGCCAAGTCAAGATATATTTTTACATTCTGGAATGTGGATGTGTCTTGAGTTCCACTCGTCAGCCTTGCTGTGTAGCCAGGGATGCTGAGGTTCAGGCAGGAAAAGCCTCCTGCCCAAGGCAATTGCTCTGTGACAGTCCCTCAGTATCCGGGGAGCCCTTGATCTGGGTTCAGCATGTGTCTTCTCAGAGGAGCTCCATTCTGGGGAGAAAGAAGCAAGATATAGAGAGACCATGATTACACTGCTTGTCTATGCTGTCCTTTGGGAGTCCCACGTGGCTCCTGATGTCCAGAATAGTCCTGACACACAGGGGCCAAGCACGCATGTATGAGTACCAGCAATGCTCTGATGTGTGGTTCAGAGGCTTTGGTGGGTAGAGCAGGAGTCTGGCCTAGCTAGGGAAACAGATATGCCCAAGAGTTTTTCATAGATTGGGGGCAGAGGCTAAGGTTAATCATCACTAAGACAAAAATATCCGGAGAAAGAAGTCTGGGAAGAATGCTCAGGCCTCGGGCCTAAGTGAACAAAGCTAGGAGTGAAGGAAACAGGGAGGAACATGGGTATCCTGAAGGCTACATACAGATCAGTTTTCCAGTAGCACAAGCTAGAAAGTAGCAAAGAATGAAGCTGAGGGGTGGGCAGAACCCTGGCTGAGGCTTTGGGCTTGATCTGGAGGGTTCTGGGGAGCTCCTGAGGTTGAAGCAGGAGATGCCTCACTGAGCTTGCATTTTAGGAAGATCACCTTGGTCCTAGCTTTGAAAGATCCTGAGACAAGCCTGATGAGGCCAGACAGAAGGACCTCTCTCAAGGGACCCCTCCTGAGGGGTGGCACTCAGGGCTCAGCTCCAGCCTCTTGCTTGTAGCTATGCAGAGAAGCTGCAGTTTGGGACAGGAGGAACAGTGCCTGGGGAACTTCTAAGAAAGTTCCTCTCTTGCTGTCCAAAAGACTCCCAGCCATGGCAGGAAGTCTAAAAGCTCAGAGGAGAAAAGATTTGAGGCCATTTCTAGTACCATGCCAGCCTTCATGTGGCAAGGCCGATGGGAACTTTGGGAAAGATGCTCCCATCTGTCCATGGCATGTGATCCTGGGAAAGTCACTAAAGAGGAGTGCACAGGGCTAGGGAGATAGCTCTGTGGTTAAGTGAGCACAAGGAGCCAGGTTTGATCCCTGGTACTGCATGCCATGCTGACCCTATCTATGCTGAGCTGCTCACAAAAACTGTGCATGGTGGTACATGCCTATATTCCCAGCGTTATGAATCTGCGCTGCATAGCACAACCCTGTACCAAATAAATAAATAAATAAATAAATAAATGTACACACATACTGCACACCCTACCCTCCCCCACAGTTCTAAAGGCCCTGAGAAATCCCACAATGTTGTCAAACTTAATATTTCCTAACATCTTTTAGGATACAACACCTTTTTATTCTTTGGATACCAGCGAACTCCCTCAGGAATGGAAAGCAATAGAATCCACTTAGAAAAAAAAACCTAGTATAGAGGAATCACCAGAGGAAGAATGAGGGAGCTCCAGTAATCAGATCTTTGCCAGAACACTCATCGCTTCTCTGGGCTTCTACTTTCTCCTTGTTTTTTTTTTTTTCTGCACAGCTCTCCCATGACTGCAGTGACCACATGAGCAACCTGGAAGGGAGACCCACCAGGGCTGCAAGCAGCTGGCCCAGGGCCAGGGAAGAGTGGATACAGAGGGAGCGCCTGCCTCTCCAACAGGGTTACTAGGGAATTAAATGCGTGGATGCCTATGAGGTGAGTCTTACGCAGATTTTAAGACCCTGCATGCTTGAAAGAAACAAAATTTTTATATATGTTTTCCAAGGGACTCTACCCCCTACGGATTTGCCATGTGCCTAAAATTCCAGTATTAGTCATCCACTTGCCTGAGGGTACTGAGGGCCTCAATGAAAATGCCATTGTGTGTCCTAGTATGTCTCTGTTGAGCCACCAGCGTTCTACCATGTCTATCTAATAGATGCCAGAAGTGACCAGTCAATAGTATGCGACAACCAGAAGTGTCTCCAGACATAGCTAAACATCCCTGAGAGGCAAAAGCATCTCAGACTTTGACTACCTGACATACAAACTTCTCAAGGGGCTTGCAATGGAGACCTGCACTCACTCGAGCCTCCAGATGCCCACAAATCTCCCCACACTTCTCCTAGAAACTCTCTGGACCTCCAGCATGGTATTAGGAGCTAGTTGGAAACATCCAAAAGCAGAAATAATGGTTTGTCTTGAACAAACTGTGATAAAAATCAGGATGAGCATAGAAAAGGTACCAGCTATCACGTGCAGCATTGTATCACATAAGAACAGCTGTGTGTCCCAGGGGTTCCGAGTTGTCTCTATGTACCAAATCACCCCTGAGTTTGCTCTGGGACCAATCTTCATGGACCAAAGCAGACCCAGAGGGTGGTCCCAGAATCTCTTTTTCGGTGTTCTTTCTTGGCCCACCCTGCCCACCAGCAGGTGTCTCGAGTGGATTCCCCAAGGCCTCCTAGAGGGAATGAAGTGGACAGAGCTGGGCCCAGGGCTGTCATCAGGGGAGATGGAGCAGGGAGGGCACAGGGTGCCTGTATCTCGCCACGTGGGTGGCTGGTTGCTTTACGTCAGGCTGGTCTGCTGGAGACAATGACCTCACCTGCTTGGAAGAGCCCTTGGCAGCTGCTTCAATCTGGGGTTGGGGAGGGGTCCTGAAGGCCAGACAGAGAGGAGCTTCGGGGCTGAGAACACCTCCCCCTAGCCTGGCTGCAGCCCAGCCCGGCTGCCTGTGGTCTGGCCCCAGAGCAGGGGACAGACCTCCAGTGTGGCTGGCACCCTCTCAGCGGCCTCTTCCCAGCCACGGTGGGAAAAGGGAAAGGGGCTGATGTGAGGCTGACCTCATGCCCGTCTCCCCCTCCCCCTGAGTCTCTCTGGGCCTCTTCTCTGAGGCGGGGAAGTGGGACCAAGAGAAGGGAGGCAAGCAGAAGCTTCAGGAGGCTCAACTGGGTATGGGACATGCGAAAGGCTTCCCGCCCCAGCATCTCCTCTGCTGTGCAGACGGAAGATCAGAAGTTTCCCTTAGGATGGTTGCCACGGTGGGTGGGTCAGGGGGAAGGCTGTGAGAGTTCCAGAAATGAATCAGGGTGAAAGCAGGGGCAGGGACAAGCAGGCGGAGGAGACGAGAACGGTGAATGAAAGTGCCGCCTGACCCGCTGGTCTTCTGTGGCAGGTCTTATCCCATCTACCTCTCTTAACGACCACAGAAGGATCATTGACAAATGAGGAAACTGAGACATAGAGGACTTTAGGAAACTGACCTAAGTTCCCACCGCTGAAAAGAACAAAGCCAGAATTTAAATCCAGTCATGTCAGAGTCCCGTGAGTGTCAGCTCTTGCCCCGTGATGACAAGCACAATGAAAAGAGCCCCTGAGATACGCACAGAAATGCAAACTCTACTTGAGCTCATTTGAGGCAGGGCTGAGTCTATTTCTAAGCTCCAAGGGGTGTGGACCTGGCTGATGCGTGCTCTAGTTATTTAATATAGTGTAATACAGTTAAGTGTCTGCTGCAGGCCACTAATAAATGGAAGTTATTTTTGCTATGACCTATGTCACATACCTACAATGTGCTCTGTGCATAATAGGTACTCAATAAACAGTAGGTCCTTGTGGACCATAACCATGTGAAGGAAGAGTTTGGCAAATCCTAAGACCCTGAAAAAACATACAGTTGGAGCTAAATTGGTCTTAGGAGACTCCAACCTGAAGGGGTCAAGGGACACACTGTGGATGAGGTAACATCTGAGCAGGCCCTAGAAGAGCCAGAAAGAATTTTCCACATAGCAGAGAAGTGACATTCTAGACAAAGGGAAGAGCCAAAGTGAAAAGCTAGGGAGAGGTGAAAGGACATGACATTTAGCAGATTCCCAAGCCATGGAATGGCCAGAGGGAAGCCACATGGATATACAGGTGAGGCCAGAAGGTTAAGTTGACCAGGGCAGGCCACGCGATCTACCAAGTGGAAACACCAGGCCCCTTTTCAGAAGCAAGCATTCAAGACAACAGTGACCATGAGCCCAGAACCCTCTGTCTGCACAATGACCCAGGAAGCTCTGAAGTTGGGACCTCACTTTTAGTCTACAAGAAAAAAGAGCTGACCTAACACTGCTTAGAGTTTGTGTAAGAAGTCTGAAGGCTTTTGAAGTGAGGAAGTAGTTTGATCAGCCCTAGAAACCTGGAAAAGAACACAAAAGCTGTCGTTATAGGGGGAAATGTAGGACCATATCAGGACACAGAATGGCAGGGAGGACCTCAGGCGAAGCGGAAGCCAATTTGGACATACTTGATGTAGGTGACCCTGAAGTGTTAGAAAGCTCGGAGTAGGTTTATTAGTGCCTGTGTTAATCTGTTTTCCATTGCTGTAGCAAAATACCTGAGATGATCAGCTTAAAGAGAGGAAAGGATTATTTGGTTTGCAGACTTGGAACTTTCAGATTAGGGTGAGTTGGCCTTTTTGCTTCTGGGCCTGTCCCTGCTCCATAGTGGAGCAAGCTGTTCACCTCATGGTGGCCTGTAAATAAAAAAGAGAGGTAGAACTGGACTGGAGTCCCACATCCCCTTTGAGGGCACCTCGGTGACCTAAGGCCTCACACTTTTCAAGGTGTCACCACCTCCTACTAGCACCATAGGCCAACAATCGAGCCATTAGCACCTGGGCCTTTCAGGGCAGCTATCCAAACCACAGCAGCAACACCCTTAGGCTGCCGTAACACCAGAACACAGTGCCACAGGCTGGGTATGGCCCTGGAGCCTGCTGCTCACCGAGCACCACGGCTCTGGAGGCCAGCAGTCTAAATTGACAGGCTTGGCTAACGCAGGCCCTCCCCAAAGGCTCTAGAGGAAAATCCTCCCTGGCCTGTTCCAGCTTCTGATGGCCCAGGGCTTCCCTGGCTTGTGGCTTCCTCAGCCATCTCAACGTGCACACGTGACCTCGCTCCTTCTCTCATAAGGACGCTTGTCCTTGGACTCGAGGCTCACCTACTTAACTTTATGACATCCGCCAAGATCCCTTTTCCAAAATAAGATCACATTCACAAGTTCTGTATTAGGACCCACCGTATCTTTTGGAGGTCACTGTTCAAGCCACTCCAGCCGGGATACCAGAGACACAGCTGAGCAAGACGAGACTACAGCAGGAGCAGACAGAGGACACTGAGCATTTGAAGCCCACACTTCCCATGTCTGGCTCTGGCCTGTGACACACTCTCACTCGGGGGAGCTGAGAGGGTTCCAGCTGGCCTACTGGGCACAGAGGCATGGGGGCTCGGGGACAGGGCCAGGAGAGCGCCTGCTGACAGGTAGAGCCTTCCGGCTTTGATTCATTGACCGTCTGAGCAGGAGCTGGACTGTGCTGCCTAGAATTACAAAAATGCCTCACATATTTTCCTCCCCACCAGCGGTTTTGCTCTCAGCCAGTGGGCCAGTCTGCTCGCTTAGTCCCCACCCGGTCCCCATCCACGGCCGTCTGCGGCTCTCCCACTGCATCCCACCAGCCACCCGGCCACTGAGGCTGTCTCCAGTGGGCGGTGCTTAGCCACGTCCTCGTAATTGAAATATTTGCTTCCTGAAGTGAAGCCAAAGCAGGGTAGGGCTCCCCCAACTAAGTCAAAGGGACAGATTCAAGCTCGGCCCTTGGCAGGGAAGGGAGAGATGCCAGCCGGAAGTGATCTGGCTGCTGCAGGCAACAGCCCACTGAGGACTTTCCATCTGGATCCAGTAGGATGCAAAAGATCCTGGAGACTGGAGAAGAGACTCAGAGCCATCAACCCCCAAATCCCTCACCAGACTTGACACATGCTTCCTCACTCTCTCCTCCAAGCACCCCTCAGGACCACCTGGCATCCCTCTTTCAGCTTTCACAGATTCTTCCAAGAGGGAAGAAGCCATCTGATGTGCCTTTGGCGAGTATGCTATGTGTCAATAAAAAGGTGTTTGAAGCTGGACATGGTGGTATACATCTGCAATCTCAGGACTCTGGGAAGCTGAGGCAGGGAGATCTCAAGTTTGAGTTCACCCTGGGCAACTTAATGATTTACCAAGACCCTGTATCAAAATAAAAAATAAAAAAGGTGGGCCACAGATATAGCTCAGTGAAAAGGCCCTGGCTTCAACGTTTAGTGTCATTTTTTAAAAGTGTAGGTGGAATCTTCTGAGTCATATGCAGCCCCTACCACACAGGCCTCAAAAGTCCAGCCCTAGGTGGACCAAAGCCCCAGTTCTTGCCCGTGTCAGACTGGCTACTGGTAGAATCCCCTTTATTGCACTGCACTTCAGTGGGTTGGACTCTGGCCTCTAAACGGCTGCTGCAGAAAGGTCCCCAGAGCCCAGGAATCCATACCCTGCTGAAAGGGAGGCCCATCATGTCACTCACTATGGACCATGGCTTCAGAGAAAAACCCCCTTTGGGACCCAGGCCCATGCCTAGGCTCTACTTTCCCTGGGCATCCTCCTTTCTAATTATGAGAATCACATAATAAGATAACATTTCTCTTTTTCCGTTAGCTGCCAGGAATCTCAAAGTCAACTTTGAAGTTGAGCCATAGTAATTATATGGGTCTTGTGATCCGAAATATTTATTTCTTTTTCTTTCTGTGGTCTTATTTTCTCAGTCTGTTTATATTTCTCTGAGGCTGGTTCTCTATCTCATTTCTTGGTATTTTTATTATGTACCTTCTGTTATAAGCTGTCTTAGATGCTATTGAAAACAAAGAGGACTTTAAATTAGGAAATGAATGCATTTTGTCTCCTTTGTGACATTCATGTGTACTGCAAGCATGGTTGCTTTCATGTATAAATAAATTCCCCTTCTTTACCACCTTCGAACTTAGGAAGTTACCTGGGAGCTTCTTTTTCTTCTGCCTGAGCCCCTTGAGTATAATATCTGTTGCAGAGACGCCCTTATCGGGCTTGACTAGGTCCACGAGGAGATGATGAGCCTAAACACAAACAGCAAGGCATCTCATGGCTGGGGTGGAGCTCGGGGTGTCAGCAGGTGCTTGGCATGAGCAAGGCCCTGGGTTCTAGTACCCACCCATAAATGTGCATATGTGCACGTGTGCACACGCACACACCCAGAATCCCGCTTCCCCCTCGGTTTCTTCATCTGTAATATAGACTGAATATGCAGCCCATTCTCCACAGAGTGGTAGGGAGGATCTAATGAAGGGTGAGAAAATACTCGGTAAACTGTAAAGCAGCACAGCCCCTCACCCAGCCCACGGACTGGCGTATCCAGTAGGACCACTGTTGACAATTACGCTCCGAGATTCGTAAGTCCTGTGTGCTATTGTATTCCTGAGGACAGGGGTGGGTAAAGGCTTAGCTGGGATCTGGGCAGCCTACACGCTCCATCTCAAACCCAAGGTTACATGGCCTCTGTACCTAAGTGTCTTACGGGCCTGGCACTTGGGTTACCCATAAGGGAGCAATCTGCTAGAATGTTCACCCTGTCCCCACCATCAGTCTACCTAGGTCCATACCCTCTGTTTTCTCTGGGGGGAAAGTGACCACCTGTCACCTGCAAAAGGGGCACCAGGTGTCTGAGATTCCTTATGCTTCACACCTTCCTCCACCTGAGAATGGACAGACTGGGTCCCCAAGAGACAGACTCAAAATTCACCCAGCATGTCTACCCCTACCTTCTGGTTATTGTGGTAGATAGAATAGCATTCACCACTGACTGTTCTTGCAGTTTCACAGAAAAGTGAGCTGAGCTCCTAGAATGGGCCCCTGGCTGGACTGAGCAGTGATAGTGCCGGGAAAGAGCGCTAGCTGGCCCTTTCTACCCAGCAGGCCATGTCCCTTCCTCCACTGACTGTTTTGCCTCTCTTTTGGAGGGTGACCCAATAACCAATTAACAGTCTATTGTTTTTTCTGACTAGGGTAGAACTCTCTCCCTGGTGGAGAATTCCAGACACCTGGGGCCGTCTATCTGCCATCGCCCTCCTTCCCTTCCTTTCTCCGTGTTGGCATTTGTTTTGTTTTTCTGTAATCTCCTAGTAAAGATTTCTTTAGGAAAGCTTTAACCTTGTTTACCCTGGGCAATGGAAAGGATATCTCCACCCCTGGGTTCTACAAGCATATATTGGTAGATGTGACCTGCCCAAAGGACTCAGCCAACAGAAGGACAAGGAGACACAGGGCTGCCTTTGGGGAGAGGATCCAGGAATAGCTTTGGACCCTCAAGTCTTCCTTCCCACAGTTGCCTGCACTGTCCTGGGAGATTTGCACTGGGCCTAGTGGCGCCTGGAGGAGCATGAGGTAATAGGGTAGGGTAGCCTTTCTCTGTCTCACCATGCATACAAATAGTTTGAGATCTTTTTTAAAGCCAGATTTCAAAGATAGAGACTGGTAAATGAAGCTAAGAGCACAGTTTTAACCTACTCTCGCATTAAGCCAGTGTTGCACCATGTCACAGGCCACCCCTTTCGCTGTGCAGACGTCCGACATCCCCGGTTGATTCCAGAGTGAGTAATCTCTCTATTTTGACCTCCCTGCTTCTTAGGAACCTCTTCCATCACCCACATCTTCTTACAGGGGGTATTCATTGTCCCCATTGGCAGTTTTAGCTTTGAGTTTCTACAAGCCAATGACTGATGCCAGTAAACATAAATGCATGAACAAGTAGGTGATTCTCAGAAACCTTGCCCAGATCTCCAAAATCTGAGAAGCCCAGATCCTGATCTCAGAGAGAATCCTTGGGAAGATATTTGAGGCTGTTCCAGGCTGCTCTGTCTGTGACTACCCAGTACAAACCTTACTTATTCCCCGCAGTGAAAGTGTCCCAGGAGACTGGGAAGAAGATTGCTATGAAAATGACCTCCCCAAGTGTAAGGCAGGAGGAGTGCAGCAGGGCCACTACGAGAGCTGTTCAAGCCCAGGAAAGGCCAGATGAGAAGTCATCAGGGTAGGAGGTCAGCTCTGAGCTGGCACCTAGGAGTCCAAGAAGGACCCTTCTCCTCCCTTCCCCGGAGTCCCCGAGGCCATTGTTTCTTAGGTCTCTCCGAATGGTCTGTGACCATTTCTTGATGATAGAGACCTCTGCATCAGGTCTTTTCTAAGTCTCTACAGTTCACGTAGGAGAAAGAACATTAGATTTGGAGTTGAAGAGGTGACCCCAATTATTCCTAAACACTTCAGATGGCCCTGGGCCTTTGGTTTCATCTGTCTGACCCTGTTCCATTCTCTAGTAAATGAGACTAAATCAAAGGGGTTACTGTGAGAATTTAGTGAGTAGCCAAAGAACACCCCTCCCCACAGATGAGCAAGTCAGCCCTTTCCTTGGTGATGTCCCATGATCCAGACGTCATCCACTTTCTGCCTGGGCTAAAATCCCACTCGCTCACTCCTGTCAGTGCCAGAACCCTCTGCCAGTAGAGGCACCCCACGCTTCCCTACTCCCTCCCTGTATCCACCAGGGTTCCCACCCGGCTGGACTGCCAGGTCCCCACCCCTCCTGTCTCCCCACATCAATACACTCCAGAGTACTTGCCAAGAGCAGATTCTTTATTAATTTCTCTTTTTATAAAAAAAAAGTATTCCTTCAGTATAAAAAAATAAATATTTTAAATATGACATTGAATAAATTAAAATAATCTGTCTTTATGAAACATTCCCACAGGGTACATTCATCAAAGAGGAATTTATCACCCAAGGCCAAGTCCTTTCTAGTGGAAAGGAAGGAGGGAAACACGTAAGGCCCCTCGGTGGGCCCACTGAGCTAGCAGTGCGAATGGGAGACACAGCCTAGGTACCGGGGCTGAGTATGAGATTTATCTGACATGGGAACATTGTACTGTCTGAAAGGCAATTGCTACCTCGATAGACTCTGAGTCTCCAACCCCACTGGCCAATTCTGCTCTGGAGATCCAGCAAAACAGGCTGGATCAACTTAATCAGGGTTGGGGATAAGGAGGAAGATGAGGAGAGACAAGTAAACTAGCAGTGCTTTTGTGGTTTAAATTTTTAAATAATAAATAAGGACCCCTATATTTATTTCTTGATAAGCTGCAAAACGACTGTCTACCCCGTCCCCTGCAGAAGACCTATCCTTTATCCTCTGGCCCGGGCATCCATCATGCCAGGTGAGGGTCAATGCCAATAGGCCAAAACAAAGCAATGTATAATTTACTGCCCACAAAGGCTCCATAATTTGCTGATACTGTGCAAAGTGGGTGCTGACCTGCTGGAATTAGACCTAAAGAGAACACTGAGGACCGAGGCAGAGTCCGGGCTGGGCAGTGAGTGTCAGGGAGCCAGAGGTTGTGCAGGCACATGAGGAGGTGATTCTATTGGTTCCTCAGCAATCCGAGGCTACCAGGTAAGTCCAGGCCAGGGAATCCATGTCCACAGGGAAATGCGGTGATGCAAGCTGAGCTGGCCCCGGGCTACTGAGTCCTCCATCCTGGCTTCCAGACAAGCTGTTTTTCTTGCGGCTCAGCTTGGAAAGTGCAGTCATTCTCAAGCCATGCCCGAAGGAGCAGAGGAATAGGAGGGTGGCAGGCTTTCACCGTGGACCAGAACGTGATCCAAGTTGAAACAGTGTTGGGCAAGGCACAACTGCTGCGGCCCCGTCTGCCATACACGTCACATCTTAGTCACACCACTGGGATGCACAGCGCCTAATCTTCCCTACCCCCGACCCCTGCCACCCAGGTAAAGTGCTTAGAGAATAAGAGAAAGGTGCAAAGTAAGGGTGAAGTACCATCATCAGTACCGAAAGCTTGTGGCTGGGCTGCTGGGACGGCCGTGAGCGCGGGCCTCGAGAAGCAGCCAGAATGCCGTTCTCAGCAGCTGCCACAGCTGCACCACCTCCCTCCTTCTGTTGCTCCCAGACCTGAGGGCGTTTATCTGTTCACCTGGCCCCAACATATAGGAATAGAGCAGATCGGGTTCCATGCCTGAGAACCCAGACATGGGCAGGAGTGGGAAGGCGGAGGGGTTGCAGGAACCACAGCTTCCTGGTCCATGCCCCAAGCATCTCAGGTCTCACTTTCTTGGCTCCAGAGCAGAGGCAGCTGCTCAGTCCATGCCCTGACCCAACACCCCACGCACTCCCTTGGTGGGTGATCAAGCCACCGGAAGAGCTTCCCCTCCACTCAGGAGTGGGTTGGGTGTCAGGTAGGGCTCACACCCATTGTGTGACAAGGACTCTTCACTGACAAAGTTTAAGCGAGAGGTCTTGCCCACTGCCCCAGGGCCGTTCATTTCCATGATGAATGGTACCATTCCAGGGGGCGCTGGAGAGCACAGTGGGAAAGTGTCCTGGAACCAAGTGTCTTTCCCACACAGACTGGTTCAGCCTCCTCGGCCTGTCCCTGACACTCCCAAAGCAAGTCCAGAGGATGGGGAACAGGGACTCTAACCAGATCTCTGAGACCCTGACACTTCTCTGAGCTTCACCCATAAGGCTAATTCCACTTGTAACAGCTTCTAGACCAGACCCTGCCAAGAAGCTTGGCTCTGGTTCCCTGCTGGATAGAGAGCAGGGGAAGGGATTAACTTTACCATTTAAAGCACCAATAAGTTAACATAAATAGGACATCATAATAAATAGATAACTGTGCTGGGCTAGACACACAGCACTGCTGGATCTCAGGCTTCTCTGAGACCCTGACCTCAAGTTCTGTGATCCCTTGCTCCATGGACCCAAGACGAGTTCTGGTCCCCATCAAGTACCTTCGTGTGACTTTACAAGGCTTCTACAGGCCTCCAAAGTGAGCTGCTACTCTGAGCCCTTCCTGTCCCCAAGAGAAAGCTTTGGGAGCCCCTCTGAAGCTCCCCATCTGTCTCTGTAACCTGCCTTTACCCACTTCCATGTACCCTATCCTGGATCCAGTCACCAGATCCTGGCTATGCCAGGCTATAGCAAAAGAGTGCAGAGAAGAGGAAGAGGGAAAAGGTTTTGGGGGCCTCTCTTCCTTCTAGCACCTTCCTCCTCAGGCTTGAAGGTGGCCTCTCTGCCCCCCCACCCCAAGAACCTAAATACTAATGACCTTCTGGAACCATCTACCTAACAATACCTTGGCCTAAACTTTCTGTTGCGAATATGGCATACCACCCCTTCTCTATCTTCTACACACTAAATTTTCTAAGGGACAAAGAGTTCTTGACTCCAGACCCTCTGGCCTGCCTATGTCCCAACAAAGCCTTCCAAAGTCTAGGAAAAGCAAAGGCACAAATGGCAGTCACTCCACTGGGAGCCAGTGACTCCCAGCCCTCACTGTCTTGCCCTGTGATCAGGACTGCTTTAGACAGCTTGTGCGGTTTAAGCAAGGCCTGAGGGGACAAGTGGGAGCAGAAATGCTACCTACACTTCCCTCCCCAGTGAGACACCCTGGTTACCGAAAGGGCACCTCTTCAGGTCAGTGCTATACAGAGGCCCTGACATGCTGAGAACCCCTTGGGACCTGCCAGCAGCCCCCAGGTTGGATGATGCCCTGGGCCCCAGCCACTCTTTGAGAACCCCCCACATTTGGATCCTGCTCCTGAGATCCCTCAGTCCATGACAGGCTTCAAGACCAGCTGTCTAGAAGGCCTGAGTCACTACGCCAATGACCTGCTTATACTTTCCCAGAAGTTGACAACCCAGCTTCTTCTTCTGAAAGACATCCTTATCTGAAGTGTCAGGGCCATAAGCCACGTCCACGTGTGCCACGTGGTACTTGTTGCACAGACGGCAGTGAACGTTGCTGAGGAGCCCCCGCATGACATCCGCGGTGACACTGAGCTTGCTGTGAAGGCTGAGCGCATTGGGGTTCAGAAGCTTCTGGTCCTGAGTGATGTTGCTCAAGGCAGCGCCAAGGTAGGCAATGATGCGATACAGCTCTACCAGCCTGGCCTTCTCCGTGCCGTTGGCATGGAAGGGCGGGAAGTCCGTCACGTTGGGAGCGCACAACTTGTCCAGGTTGTTGGGGAACGGTTCCCCCTGGGCTGTGTACTGAGAAGCAAAAGGGCAGAGAGGAAGTGACAAAGGGGGTCAAGGGTTGACATTCCAGCCCTCTTAGCAGCCTCAAGGCAAGCTCTTAAGTTTCTGTTTCTCCACCTAAGGACCCAACTCCCTGCCCTACAGGCATCCAGAATTGTCCTAGGAGCTGGAAGCAATCACAAGTGTGACCAAACTTGCTAATCATCAAGGCTTAGACCGGGGATGGCAAAACTTTTCAAGATTTCAGTGATGACGAACAGCCCACTGCAGCACGTGTGCCACCGTGTCACCACCACTGGCCCAGACCATGCAAGCAGTTGTCGTCATTGTCACCCTGGCCATACAGAGAAGGAAAGGGGTGGCATCTCACTAGTGACACTTTGGTGGGTAAACCACACACACTTGCACTTTTACCCACCACACTCTCCCTCTTCCTGGATGGCCCTGCAGACACTCACAGCCCCTCTCTTCTCCTGGCCCACTCACTGCCTTAGTCCCCTCGATCTCTCACAAGACTAGAAGTTCCAGGCCCCCTCCTCATCCCAGTTCTGCCCCTCACTGGCCAGGCACCTTGAGAAAGTGGCTTCCTGTCCTAGAGCCTGGGCTGTGGAGAGGAAGGGGTGGGGACTCGGATGTGGGTTGACCAGACCTGTCCCCACTGCCTCCTTCCAGTTCCAAAGGGGTCCCTTCCCACTACAGCCAGCTAGGCCAGCTACTCATTAGTGAGCCCCTCCTTCCTTCCTGGACATCCTGCAGGGTAACTTACATAGAGAATAAAGAGGGCATTGGCGCTGCTATTGAGCTGTGCCAGCTGGTTCCTGATCTGGCTCATGACGTTGCTGTGACATGGGTGGCGTGTGGCACAGGTGGCATTGACAGGGGTGATGGGAAGAGGGCTTCCTGCCCCGTGTTTCCAGTGCAGAACCAGCAGCAGGGGCATGACTCCTGAGAACAGGAAAGATGGGAGAGATGAGCAGGAAGGTGGCTGGGTGCACGGGGCACACTGGCTGGGAGTCGGGAAGGGGCTCACAGGTGAGGAATGCATTCTGCCCTCTGCCTCTGCCTCTGCCTCTGCCTCTGGCTCCTCTGGCCATTTCTAGTTTTCTCCGCATCTTGCTCTTTGGCTCTTGTCTCCAGATCTCTAGCTCTGCTTTGCTGGGCCTTCTTACCTGTCCCTGCTCTCTCTTGGGTTAGTGACTGGGCAAGGATACAGGAAGGAGCCATTCCATCAGCTGGAAGTTGGGCCCAGCACAACTGTGCAGCCCCCTCCTCCAGGAAGGCGAAACCTGCAAGCTTCCTGCCCTCTGGCTGGGAGGTATCATTTCCCAGGAGAAAGGAGATCCCTATCATTCCATCTCCTGGGATGGTCCAGATGCCTAAGCTTTGCCTCATACTCAATGGCCCATTTCAGCCCAAGCCTCCCAAATGACCCCCTGGGGACAAGGTGTGGGAGCTTCTGTTGACACTTTTCTCTAACCTGCTTCTGAATTCTGGCTTCAAGAGCCAGTCACCCCCAATCCTTCCATCCTTGTCCCGAATATAGCATCTCTGTCCTTCCCAGTGAAGCCACTTTCCCATCCAGGACCAAGTCCCACTTCCTACCCCTAAAGCATCGTTCCCTCTGGATGCCCCACCTTCCTCCCCAGAATCCATTCACTTGCCCCTCTTGTCCACTGTCCCTTGTCCCAGGTCCTGGATTAGGGCAAGGACCACCTGGCTTTTGTAACGGAGAGGAAAGGGTGTAACCAGGAAAGAGAAAAGGAAAAAGTTTTCAGGCAGCCAGGCCCAGAGGGAGGAAAGCAGAAGGTGCCAGGAGAGCAGGGAGCTGTCCGGGCCTGTCCCGAACACCCCTCCCCCCGGGTGCCTAAACCCCCTTCACCATCATGCACCCCAGACGGGCCGCTCGGGCCCCAAGAGAAGGCGCCTGAGGGTCCTAGAGTCAGAGACCAGCCGACCCGAGAGGCTGAAAGCCTCTGGCAAAAGACCCTTGCAAGAACAAGAGCCTCGAGTTCACTTCCCCTGGATCCCCTTTCCTGCCAGCATCCCCAGGCCGTGTGGAGGTGCCAGGATGGCTCGGGGGTGAGGGCCCGCACCGCGTCTCACCTAGCGCGGACCTCACGCTTTCCAGGCACTAGCAGCTGGAGGCAGCACCTGCTCCCGTCCCGAGCCGGAGTTTGCAAGCTGCTCGGCCGCCCGCGCCCCTCCCAGGGAGCAGCCCGGGACGCAGTCGGAAAAGAGAAAGCGGAAAGAAAGAAAGAAAAAGAGGGAGAGTGAATCGTGGAGAAAGCAGGGAGGCAAGGGTAGCGCGGGAGAGCGGCGGAGCGAGGAGGAGGAAGGCGGCTCGGCCCCCTCCTTCCCCGCCAACCTGTAGCCCGGCGAGCTGGGCGCGCAGAGCCCCGACCATGTGTGTCGCCTCCCAGCGCCTCTGGCGGGCCAGGCGAGCAGCGAGGGCGCCCCAAGTGTCCGAGTGGCTGCGGCGGGAGGCGCCCCGCGGGTGCTCGCCAAGCGTCCCAAGCTCCGCCGCGCCCGCAGCGGGGACGCGGAAGCCTGCGCGGGCCGGGAGGATTTACCTGCTGCCAAGACCTTCATTATGGAACGGACTCTAGAGGGCCTTGGAGGAGACCTGAGATGCCGGCCGTTTTCAGAGGTTCATGCTCAAATGGGGAATTTGCCTGATTTATATACTGGAGCCTGTGTTGTAAGACAGAGAAACAGCTATATTTAGCCGGGATCCCCGGTCCAGGAAGTTGTTTGAGGCGCATCATAGGAAATTATGAATGGAAGAAAAGTGAGAGTGAAAGGGGGGGGTGGGACAAGTGAGGGAGGAGGGTGGGGAGGGCAGATTTTTTTCCCTCTTCTAAGAATTTGATTGATAAAATTATAATGAAGTCGTCAAAAGAACGTACGCGCCCTGTGGTTTTCCTGCGAGGCTTGCCCCGGGCGTTGTTTGAAGATGGGCCTGGTGGGGATGGGGCCCCAGGCCCTCAGTGGGGGTCCCTCCAGCCGGGGCAGCCCAGATGGCCCTGACTCACCTGGGTTTGGGGAGGTGGCAAGACTGGACGGGCAGGTGGAGGTGGCTGATGCCTGTGGTCCCTGATGGGGGGCTTTAGGGTCAGAGGGAGGACACAGGCTGGGGCTTGGCTGACAAGAAGGTTCCAGGAAGAGGGGCTGAGGCCCGGCTTGGACTTTAGACGGTAATAAAGCAGAAGTGAGCATGGGCGCTGGAAGCCACCTAGGAGGTGACCTTCTGCAACCTGCCCATTGCCACTGCCCAAACAAGGGGCTTCCAAGGGAGCACATCACCGGGTGTCCCAGAAAGTCAGACCCCTGACAGCCATCAGTATGCCTGCTCAGCTGACCCCCCCTATCCATGAGGGCTGAAAGGAGCTAGGACGATACGAAGGGTTATGGCCTGCTTTTGTGGGATCTTTTAGGGAGGAGCTCTGGTCAAGACCGTTCAGCGGTTCCGCATTACCATTCCAAAGGATCACCTGAAGCAGAGGCCAAGGGATGTCTGGCAAAATCACATCCAGGCTTCTTCCTTGGGGCGACAAAAGGGTGGTTGGGTAAACAGAAATAGCAGGCACCCTAGAACCTCCTGGAAACGCCCCCAGAGGTCAGCTTCAGAAAATGATGGTGTCTTCCAAAATGTGCTTCTGGAATCTCTGAGACAGCACTGGTGTCCACCGTGGACAGGTAGATTGGCGAATACTTGAGGGTCAGTAAAGAATGGTAGGGACCAGAGCAAAATGAGCAGAGAGACTCCTCTTTAGTAGGAAGCAGAATAAAGAAAATTAAGGCAGTACATCTGGGACAATGCTGTCCCTAAAGCTATTGGGGCTCTTTGTACCAAGAACTGCTTCGATACACTGAGGACACCACCCTACCGCTCCTGCCTGACCCTGGCCCAAGATCCAGGATGGAGCATTGGTTCTTCAAGTCCAGGAAATCCTGCAGCATTGCCTAACCCTTGCCCACCCTCTTACTGGTCCTCTATGCCTCTAGCTCCTGGCTCTCATTGTATCCTGGACTTGCCCAACTCCTCCCCCTAGTCCTTCCAAGATAACCCATTGTGCCGCAGCTGTCCCCTCCTGCACATGCCCTAGGCAGACTCCTCCATGGCCTCCTGGCACAGCCTCTCTTGTGGAGTGATAAAGTTGCCCTTCCCCAGCGGGTACTTCCCAGCAAGAGGAAGAAGGAGAGCCAGTCTGGCACTGTCCCAACACACTTTGTCTCTTTCTTGGGGTGCCATGGAGGGCCCCACCTGCTGCTTGCTCCTCCCAGGCCCCTGCCCTGGTGGTCAGTGTGCACCCTGGCACGTTCCAGCTCACCCCCACCATGTTCTGATCCCACCACTCTGAGTGCCTGAATTCTGGATCGACCTCTAGTCCCACCCCGTGCTCCCAGTCTTGCTGACGTAAACCTAACTAGAGTTTCAGTGGCCACCAGCTTCATATATCCATCCTCTGTGCCCCTAAGCTGAGCCTTGAAGTAAGTGCTCCCAGGCTCTAGGGGCCACCACCTGTTCCTTGTGCTGAGGCTCCACCCTGCATCCCTCTCAGGGGACCTCCAAGCCTTACACTGCCTTGTGACTCCTCCTTTAGCCCTATAATTCACCCCCAGGCGCCATTTAATCTCAGCCCTACCCCACAGGAAGTGGAAACAGGGTCTAAAAGAATCTGTTGCTGGGGTCATTAACCCCAGCCCTGACTGGCACTCTCCCGAGCTTCTGTTTTCCCTTTGCCCATACCTTAGTCCACGTTCCCCAAGTGCTCTGGGCTCCTCGGCACCCCAGGCCCAGCCTTGCCCTCCTGTCCATGTCTGGGGACCCCCTGCACTGGGCCTTTTGGAGAAGCTGAGCAAGGTCTCGGAGTCCAGTGTCTGTGAAGAGCCTGCAACGTGGCTGCAGCCTGGGTTTGTTTTCTTCCCTCCCTCTTTTCTTTTGCTGGTGTGTGTGTGTGTGTGTGTGTGTGTGTGTGTGTGTGTGTGTGTACACATGTGTTTTCCCCTGTTCCCTCACGGAAGGCATCCTCCCTTATTGGCTGCCTGCTTCCAAGGTCATGACCTGAACCCCACCCTGAAGTGGCAGCCCCAGCCTGGCCTCTTCCAGCTGTGACTTCATCTGCAGCCTGTCTTGCTCTTGCAGACGGGGCCTGTTAGGGATTTGACTACCCTCTGGGCGAGGGGGACAATCAGGGTCCACAAGGGACCCCTTCCATCTGGGCAGGGTCTGGGGTACTGTCCTGTCCATAAGCAGCAAGCAAGTCAGCTTTTCCCATTTGGACATGTAGCCAGCCAGTACATTCTTTTCCTGCTGATTTTCACCCAGTACATTCAAGTCTGTCCTAGAATGTCACAGCTGCTTATTGTTTACATGGAGAAACTGAGGTTTCAGGGGCAAAGGAACTTAAGGCCACACAAAGAGTTGGCATAGAGGCAGACCTGGAGGCCGGGCCTGTGGCTCTCAAGACACCCAGGAATTGCAACAACCCATGGCTGTTTGAGGGCGGGGGTGGGCTCTTCTAGAAGTCCCTTCAGCCCCATCTGCTCTGCTGGCCTCTGTTTCCAGTTACCATGACTATCTTATTCCTCAGTCTTTGTGGGCTTGGATGGGGTCTGCTAGGCCTCTGGACTCTTAGCAGCAACTGTTTGGGGTGATATCCAGAATAGATGCTAAGTGTTTTTTGAAAGCATTCCATGCTTTCCAAAAGCCGTGCATGCCAAACTCTCCTGGAAAGGAGGTGTGGAAGGCTGGTGGTTTGAATGGACTTTGGCCTCATTCATAACCACGTTGGAGGTTTGGCTCTGCCAGTTGTGAGCTGTGTATCTTTGGGGGAAGTGGCCAGCTGCTGGCCTGTGTCTTCATCTATAAAATGGGAAGGATGGTAGTGTGGGTTTGCTGGAAGGGCCCAGGGTTCAGTGTGGCTCCAGGCCCCCAGCAAACCTTCTACATCCCACCATGACGGTGTTGATTTTCCTGGGAAGGAAGGACTCTTGTCAACATTTTACCTATGAGAAAATGTTGGCACATTGCAGGGCCAAGCGCAAAAATGGGAGGGAGAAGGGACACTTCTGCGCTGCACATCCTCCAGCCTCCGAGAGCTGTGGAGAGCTGAGGTAGGGTAGCATGGCAGTGTGCTTGGGCTCCTGAGCTCCCTCACAAGGCCTGAGCTGGGGCATCTGCTGACTGGGCTTGCCACCCCCAGGAGCTGATTCACCCCCAGGCCCCATCTGAGAAGGATGGGGACATAGCTCAGCTCAGAGGGGCTTGAATCACCAGCTGCCCCCTGCAGAGCCCCCTTCAGGATGTGGGGGTGGGGCCAGTCCCCTGCCTGCCTGCCTGTCTCTTTCCTGGGCCCCGAGGGCACTCAAGAGAGGGCTGCATAGCACTGGCTACTGACAGGGGGTGGCAGGGAGTTACCCTCTCAGTCAGGCATCCTGTGTGGGCAGCCAGCAGCCGTTGTTACTCAGCAGGTAAGCAGTTCTCCGGGCATCGGGAATTCCCCAAGACCAATGACCCAGATACAGAGTAACCCCCACTGCCCAAGCCAGCCCCTTTTTTCTTTTCCCCGCCTGACTCCCTTTCTTTCCTCACCAGCTCTGACCTCAGTTATCTGAAGACCAGACCAGCCTTAACCCCTGGCCTGGTTGTTTCCACCTAGGAAAGCAGTGGAGTTCCCAGATGGGCCTGTAGGGTTGCCACCGAGTGCTTCCCAAGATCAAGGCTGGGGACAGGTAGCCAGAGGAGACAGAAGGAACTCAGGAATTCCTGGCTATCCCTGGAAGCCAGGGTGAATGTCCCTGGCTTGGATGAGTGTCTCATCCAAGAAGGCAAACATACCTCATTATTTGATACCTGAGAAGTGAGGGTGTAACCTCCTGTGGCCCCTCCATGGAGCTATCTGAACACCTGGAATTGGCAAGTTAGCTTTGAGCAGAGCAGGGCTGGGCTAGCGGTAAGAGCACAACCTTACACCCAAGCCAACCTGAGTTCAAATCCTGCTCATATCACAAACCAGTTCTCTGGCCCTGGAGCAAGTGACTTCTCTCTGAGCCCCTCTTTGATCTGATTATGAGGTTGCCACAGCACCAAATGAGGTTTCCCTGGGGACATTAACTGAAAAATGCAGATAAAGTGCTGAACTTTCAGACTCAAACCCCAACCCAAGTCAGAGGCTTGTGGCAGGCCTGGGTGCACAGTGGTGTGACACTCAGGGCACACAGTGGCCTCAGGGTCCTCCCAGCACATAGAGCTTGGCATGGGTCCTGGAGCACCAGGGAGCCTCTCAACCTCAGCAGAGATAGACAGAGTACCTCCCCTCACCCAGCCCACCAGGGCCCTGGAAGCCCCGACACCCTGGACCTATAATCTGCCCCTTCCTGCCTTCATCCCACTGAATCTCTAGCAGCGACCAGCAATGCTCCATAGGACCACAGAGGAGCCAGAAGACACTTTGGCCTTCTGCCAGCTGCCCCCAGCATCACCCTGACATTTCCCGACTGCTTCTGCGTCAGGAATCAACCCCCTGGAGGTGAATCAGAGTGACTGCACTTTTTTTTTTTTTTTTTTTCTTTTTTTCTTCTTCATTTCTGATTGAAATTGCAAGGGAAGCAGCAACTCACAAAGCGCCGCTCATCAGCGGGGCAGACGGCTGACCATGGCGCTGCGCAGGGCCAAGTCTCACCCAGGAGGGCTCTGCCCTGGACTTCTCCCCCTGTAGGACGGGTCACTGTCTCCCTTGATCACAGCGCCTCAAGGTGGTGGTATTGGGACTCTGTGAGCACTTTCACGTCCTCCCACCTCCATGTCTCTAGCCTGAGATCTTCTCAGGCTGAAGTGGAAAGCGGTGTTTCCACACTAGCCGTCTCTCCCCTCCGGCGGATTGTGAGTACAGTTTAGAATCTGAACCAGCGCTTTCAAAAAGGAAATGGAAAAAAAAAAAAAGTAATGTTGATTTAAAAGTGTTAATGTTTAATTGTTTGATCAATCTTATATACCTATATGTATTAATCTAAACTGATCTGATGATGAAAATATGTAATATAACCATTGTTAAATTTAAACAATAAAAATATTAAATAAAAAAAAAAGGAAATGGAACAGCAAGATCACTTGGCATCAACCAGAGGGCAGACATTGTTCTGTAGGGAGGGGGCACCGCCCCCGTGTCTTTATCAGCCTGTCAGCTTCCAGGAGTGAGGCAGTCTGTGTTTCTCGATGTGAGTCGCAGTTGAAACTGTAAGCCACTGGTATCAGTGATAAAAGCCAGCGGGGCTGAGTGACTTGTCCAAGGTCACTCAGCTGTTGGGACTATGAGTTCCTATCACCTCAGGTGCCACCTGTTCTAACTCAGGTTGACACAGGACAATACGGAGCAGGTACCCACAGTGGAGACACAGACCTGCGCCACCATAGCAAAGGTCCTCCCAGAGCCCAGCTTCGCCCTGCTCACTGCCTTCCCCACCTCAGCCCCCGGGCTCCCTGCCCTCCCCTGCCCAACCTGGCCTTTCCTCACTATGCACGCAGAGCTCTTCATACCCACCAAAGCGCCAGTGTGGGAGCAGGAAGTGGCCACAGCCCAACTTCCCAGGGGCCCGGCCCCGGTCAGGAAGCACCCTTGGAATCCCACGGGCGGCAGGCCTGAACTGAGTCTGTCTTTCTGTCCATCTGACTGAGTCTGAATGGACATCACTTTGTATTTTAGTGTGTAGTGAGCACCCAGGTGTGTGTTTACACATCTCTGTCCGGCCCTCTGTATGTGCACGTGTGGGTGTATTTGTTTGCACTGCCTGTGTGTGACTGGAAGAGAGCCAGGCTCTACACACCCTGGATGACGCTGTGAATTCTCTGTGTGGTTGCTTGAGAGCAAGAGGGAAAGAGACTCAGGTCTGAGTGAGCCGGTGCAGAGCAATGGTTCCCAGGCACAAGGGCTCCACGGTGGAAAGGCGTGACCCTGTGCACTCGTGTGGGCATCCCTGTGTCCTACGTGCTTCTGCGTGCATCCCAGAAATCCCTGCTCCTCACTGTCAGCCCCTGCCCCTGGGAACCATGTGGCAGCCTCACGTCACAGGGGCCACCAACAACTCGTTTCCTCCCCTCCCGACCGGCCCCCCCCACCCCGCCCTGGCCACCCTGACTCTTGGCTCAGGGACAGCGCTGATGTCAGAGCCAAGCTGACAGCTTCCTTCTCCCACTGGATTTTCCAAAAGAGAGACCACAGCACAGCGCCTATTAAATAATCTCGCTAGGGGTGGGGGATGTGTCACTCAGTGATTTCCTGAACAGGAGGCAATAAACAGAACAGGAAGCAGCCATAGACACATTTGGCCTCGGGCTGGCCACAGAGGTAGGGCACTGGTCCTTCTCTTTCTCCTCCCCCAGCCAAGCTCTCTAGGACCACCTTGACTGAACCAAGAGATGATGTCAGGAAGGTAGCCATGTGTGACTTGTCCCCAAACTGTCCTTCTGTGCCCAAGGACCCTGCAGAAATGTTTCAAGGATGCTCTGAAAAGGATGATATTGAGCCTCAGGCCTGGCAGTGGTAATAAGATAGAAAGAATAAAGTGGCCCCATCCCCAAGGAGAGGAAGGTGGAGGGGCTGAGACATGGTAGTCTTCTTCCCTGAGAGGGAAAAATGAGCTCCCTGGAGTCAGAGCACTGACAGGAACAAGTAAGAGGATCCTCTAGTGGGATCTGGGAGGAGAGAACCCAGGTACCCAGGTGTCCCCAGTACCTCTTGGGCAATTCATCCCTGACACCTGCACACTTGGACCAATGCAGAGCTTAAAGGGTCTCCTACCCAGCTTGGCATCCTCTCTGGGGCACAAGGATGCCCTGCTATGAGCCTCGGAGACCTCATGAGCCACTCTCCTCCCTCAAAGCCATTTATTGTAGTGTTCACCAGGCCCCAGATGATCCCAAGTCTTATACCCCACCTCCACCTTGTGCTGTGTGGGACGTATCTGAATCCTCCTTTGACAGGTATGGAAACTGAGGCCAAGTGAGTTGAATGACTTGTCCAGGGTCACCCAGGGTCTACAGCTCCCTGCCTAACCCTCCCTGACACACATGCAGGGAGGCCCAGGTGTGGACTAGGCAGCTGGGGATGCTCACAGCAGCAGAGAGCCATGGGGTTCATGGGCACAAGTCACCCCAGGGAGTCCCTTCTCCCTGGCCAGGCAGCTCTCAGCGGCTTATCAGCTGCAAGGCTCCATGACACAATCCTGCTCTGATCTCCTGCCCAGCCAGGCCTCCACCACACCCCACCCCTGGACCCTATTTCCGTTTCCTCCCCTCTGGATGAGACCCACGCCTGGCCCTGGCGTCACAACGGGCTGTCCAGAGGGCAGGCGTCCGCCAGCCCCTTAACTATTGAGGCTTCCCTGCCTCTGCTCTGGCCTACAGGCTGACGGTGGTATAGAGGGAAGACAGTGGACTGTAGCCCTCAGATTCCGTGTCCTGGCAAAGCCCACTTGCCTTTGCAAGCCGCTCAGCTGGGAGGGAACCCAAAACTTGCCAGGGCCTCTGCTGACCTGAGAGCGGCTGCTTGTGAAGGGAAATGAGAAGGCAGCCAGACCTTAGGTCCAATCCTACCTTTGCCACTAACAGACTGTGCCACTTCACGCAGGTGGCCTCACCACCCAGACCTCAGGTCTAACCTCTGCAAAATGGGGGAAAGAGCCCTGTCAACCTCTGAGGATGGCATCGCCCCCTCTGGGAAGCCTGGCAGACCCTGAAGCTGTGCCTTTATTATTAATATTATGCTTTTCACGGGTACAGTTACAAAAACGTCACTTTTCCAAAACCACAAAGCATATTAATGGGCATGCTCTGCGGGCAGCTTGCCTCTCCTGGACCCCCAAACAGATGGGACACCTGAACCCTGGTCCCGACTAGCTGTTGAGAATTCAGGAAGGAAGTTTCTTGGGGTCTATTTGTCCTGCATAGATCAGCCTTGAAGGATTTAGGAAAGGTTCTGAAGGTATAGACTGGAGTGAGGTGGAGTAGGGTGGGGGTACAGACAACCTCTGGGGTTCCCTGAACAGCGGGGCTTGGCTCCTAGATCCCCGATGAGTCCTCTGAGCCGCTCCAAGTCACGGACAGCAGCGCCCCCCACTGCCTGGTGCGCAGCAGACACCGCGCCCACAGTGGGGACCGGGTCTGCTCTGCGAGCACCTCCTCTAGGCAGGGAGGGGCGGGAGGGACTGGTTTAGGGGATTTGAGGAAGTGAGCGGGACTGCCTGAGGCTGGGAATGAGGCGGGCGGGGGCCAGGGGCCCTAGCCGAGGTGGAGCAAGGCTGTGTCCGGCCCAGTACCTGGCGGGGGAGGGGTGCACCGGCCACTAACTAGGGGGCGCTAGGACCGTGCGCCTCGGGCGGAGGGCGCAGCGCAGCTCTAGGAGAAGGAGGCAGGTGGGCTGCCTACCCCGTCCTCAAGCTCTCCTCCAGATGGGAATGCTGCCATTCGCTTTGTAGAGGCAAACCGAGGCACAGAGAGGTGACATAAGCTGCTCAAGATCACACAGCAAGCAGCAGGAACTGAAGGAAGCCATGAGTGTCCACTCCAGAGCCAGGCCTGTTAGGCTCCTCGCTGCCCTGCCACAGCCCTGCGCTGCTCGGCATTCAGAGGGCCTCAGCGTCCAGAGCCAGAACCAGAACAGGCCTAAGGGGCAGTCTCCCATCCTCCTGTAATCCCTCGGCTGCCAACCATCCTGCAGAGGTCTGTGGACACTCCGCACAGGTTTCCTCCTTTCCCACCACGACCCCCAGTACTAGTCCTTCCTCAGGAAGACGCCTTTATAGAACGAATGAGGTAGAGCAGTCAGGCCCCATACTAGCCCGGGTCAAAAGCAAAGGGGCCAGGACTTGCCAGACTGCACCCTCTGGAGCTTCCTACAAGGGACCCTGTGGCCCGCTTCAGCCCTCCTGGAGAAAGAAGGACCCATCTGAGGTAAAGTCCTCTACTGGCTGAGAACTTTCCACTGCTATGGAGAAAAGGGAACTGGAGAGTCCCTTGGGAACCCAGAAATCAAGACTCCCAAAGAGGTGGCTGTTCAGAAATATACAATACCAAGATTTGAACCCGAACCTCCCTGTACCCTCCCTGTCTGGGGCTCTGTGGTCTTCCCTTTAACCCATCAATATCTCTAACCCTTCACATGGCTATGTGATATTTTCACAACTGGTCCCTCCTGTTTTGCCGTAACATCCTCCGAGAGGTTCGGGGCATGTCTTATGATGCCGTTATACAAAGGAGGAAACTGAGGCCCAGGAGCTGCATGGTCCCCAGATGGCCAGTGATGCATGAGGGAATGAATGATGTTTGCCCACGCAGAGGATAAGTTTCCTGTCCACCCCACAGTCCTGCCCCACCAGGGAACCCTACCTTGTTCTCTGCGCTTGCACTCGGCCCTCAGAGTCGGGAAGGATATTTGCCACGTCTTCAGAAGGACACCATCATCTTCGGGGCCAGGCCCCTCTGCTTCCCTCTGGAGCTGAATCTTCTCTGGTGTCAGCTCCTCACCCTGCCCCCCACATAACTTCCCGTCCAGGGCCGGTGGCCCCAAAGCTCCCCCCACTTCTACCCCACCCCCAAGCTGAGGGCCAGGGACAACAGGGGCAGCAAACGCCAGTCATATACACACTTCCCCCAGGCTGCCTGGCACAGGTGGGAGGTTAGGTTCACCTGAACAGCCACAGGGAGAAGCCAGGTATGGGGAGGGGTCGTCCTGATGCCTGATGCCCCTGCCCCGGCTGCGTGGCGAGGCCACTGTGGCCTGAGTCATTACCGACTAGGCCGCGCCCAGCCTGCCTGGGTGACCGGGGCCAGCATAAGGCGATGACTGGACTGCTGTCCACATGACTGGCTGGGGTCGGCCTTAGGTGTTTTGACTCAGACCTGCCACAGGCCATGTGCACCGCAGCCATCCTCCTCTCATCCCTGTCCCCAGAAGTCACGGGGACTGTAGCTGCCCCCCAGACATGGTTGCCCCTATGCCCTCACTCCCTGCCCCAGCACCCACCTCAAAATCGAGGAACCAACTGGCCCTTCCGCTCTACCTTCTAGCCCAGACTACAGGGCCCCACCTGCCCAACCCCTGTCTCTCAGAGACCTTCGTCCCTCCCCCAAGTCAGCCCAGCCCTTGGTGACACCTGCCCCAGGAAGCAGCAAGCTGACTGGCTGTGCCAGGGCCTCCGCCCTGACTGTGGACTGTGACCCTTTCTCCATGCCGACAAAGGGGTTCTGGAGACATCCTAGATCCCAATCTTATGTGGAGAGGGGGAAGTTATGGTGGGGACAGGGACAAAGAGAAACACTGTAAAGAAGGAAAACCAATGAGTAGGGAAAAAGAAAGTAAAAAACATTGCATTCATGCTGAAGGACAGTGCTAACATCAGCATCCTGGGAGTGTTTTCTCCTAGGACGTCTTTACTATAGCTGGGTGATGGCTCAACCCAGCCTCTCTGGACACAGGGAAACTGAGGCTTGGGCCCAGGCAGGTTACTGAGGAGGCTCGAGGTTTGGAGGTGGATCTATTTTTCTCAAGTCTAAATTACTTTTCTCAGGCTGGTGAGATGGCTCAGTGGTCTAAAGCACCTGCTTAGGCAAGCTTAGGCAACAGCAGGGACTGCAGTTTGATCCCCGCACCACATGCAGTGCCAGCCCCACCCCCAGGGTAGGCTGAGCCAGCCATAACAAACAAATAAATAAAGTTTTATAAAATCAAATCAGGGCCCGGCAGGATGGCTCAGTGGCCTAAAACGCCTGCTTAGGAAAGCTTAGGAGGCTTCAGGGACCGAGGTTCGATCCCCAGCACCACATGCTGCCCTCAGGGCAGGCTGAGCCAGCCATAAAAATAAGTAAACAAACAAACAAAAGTTCTGAAACAAGAAAAAATTAAATTAAATTTAAAAATCAAATCATAATAGGACCTGGCTAAGCTGCCCCCACGGGCCTTGTGCTTGCCACCTTCAGCTTCCTGAGTGCTGGAATCATAGCCGTGCACCCCCATGCCAGGACCCTGGAGGACTTTTAATCCATGTGTATGACCTGCAGTGTTGACTGAGAGTCTAACAGTAACCCTGGGAGGAAAAAGAATCTCAAAGCAGAAAAGCAAGCTCTAGTGGGTCCAGGGGCCGCACTATACCACGCTTCCTTTGTCTCCCTGAGCTTGGTGATGGTTCACTGCTCCATGTGACAGCCTTGTCCCTTCACACGGGGAACATTTATTTGCATAGATCTTCCAGGGGAAAAAGTGCCTTGTGGGGACTCGGCTTACCTTGTGGCCCAAAAGCAGAGCCCTGACATTGTGCCTTTAATGGTAGATGGCCATGGGGACCCAGTCACACATCCACTTCACACTAAAGCAGTAGAAGTAATCAGAAAAGGATCCTTCTGCCCAGGGCTTCTGAGACTAAACAAGTGGCCCCTACAAAGCCCCAAGGAAACCCCGTGGTGGGGCACGGGGATGGAAGATTTGAACAACAGGTATATGAGGCAAGAGAGAAGGCTATCGGGATGCACTAAGACTAGCTGAGCTTGGAGCCAGGGCAGCAGTGGGCCGGCCAAGCTCTGGGCTGAGGTCTGTGGGTCCCAGTGCTATGACAGGGCCATAGGGAAGGGCTGGAGGGGGCCGTGGAAGGTTTCTGAGCAGGAAAAGCTATGAGGAAAATGCACTCTCTAAACCAGGAGCCGGGGGCTGGCAAGATGGCTCAGTGGTCTAAAGCACCTGTTTAGGCAAGCTTAGGCAACTGCAGGGACCACAGTTCGGTCCTGGCACCATGTGCTGTGCCAGCCCCACACCCAGGGCAGGCTGAGCTGGCAATAATAATAATAATAATAATAATAATAATAATAATAATAATAACAGGAGCCAGACCCTGTTTGGCTTGGTGATGGGAAAAAGGAGGTGTGAGTGGTGGACAAATGTGAGAAAAGCTGTGGCACTGGTGGCCTGAGGGGCCGCAAGGGGACAGTAAGGGAGCCTGAGATTCTGGAATCTTGGAGTGGGGCTGGAGGCATCGAGCAAGTGTCGACATTGGGGAAGAATAATGAATTTGGGGTCCAGGTGCCCCCTTTCCTCCTGGGGCCAGGAAGGGGGTAGATTTCCTCTGGGCAGAGGACCATCCTGGGGCTGGTGGTTTGGAATTACCTGCTGATTCATCAGATGTACTGCAGAGATGACAAGTCCTCGGAGACGGAGCTCCCAGACCCCTCCCCAGAGACTACCGCACCCTCCTCTGCTTCCTGGGGACCAGGGCTGTAGGATTTGGAAGCCAGCTCAAACACCCTTCTGGAGAGCCCAGAACTGAGGGCAAGCCAGGCTGGGGGAAGCCGGCCTAGGATTTCTCTGAAGATAATCTTTGCTTTCTCTGAGGACAAACTTGGTGCACACCACAGAGACGGCTCCCATTCTGCTCCAGGAAGCTGAGTATACAGGGCTTTCACCTCTCACCCATAGCTTCCCAGAAGCCCAGACCAAGAGAACCCCTTGTTCCTTGCTGAGTGGGGCAGCTGTGAATGAGTCCAGCTCCCTGCTGCTGGAAAGACCTGGAGCTGAGGACAGCCAGGGCACTGGGATGGCATCTGCAGGATGCCTCAGTTTCCCCACTGACACCCTTGCCTTTCTCTTCTCTTTTGGCTTGGGTGGCTCCTCACTGAGCTCCTGCTAGGTACCAGGTACTGCTGGGTGCCAGAACCAAATGGAGCAGAAGGTGGTCCTGTCCGATGCCAGCTCCAAGCCATGTGGAAGGTGCTCAGGAATGCAAACGCCACAGCGTGGGGTGTAACTGAGGTGCTAGACTCAGACCATGGGGGGGGGGGGTTTGCTCAAGATGCACCCTTGAGCTGGTGGCTGACAACGAGGGGAGCCAATAGGACCGAAAACAGACAGGGAACTGCACATCTGCAGAACAGGAAGAGGTAGAGGAGCTCAGTGAGGAACCACCCAGGCCAGAGGAAAAGAGAAAAGCAAGAGTGTCAATAGGGAAAACTGAGGCCTGGTGTCCACCCTACAGCACAGGTGGGGGTTTTGTAGCGGGGAAGGCCTAAGAAAGGGGCCCAGCAGAGGGCACAAGAGGGCCTTTATTAGTACTAAGTAGATAGCATGCAGTATACTGGACAGCTTCCCACAGTGACTGCTGGTTGGAAAACTGCCGGCCAACGTTCTTTCCCCAGCCTTGCACTAATGCTCTGTAGCCTTGGGCAAGATTTGGCCCCTCTGCAGGTCTTTTTGATAAATCAAGATGCCCTCACTCATGTTCCGATCCTGGGGTGTTGGGAGCCTTTGCCCTAGCTGTTCCAATCACCCCTTCTGCGTGTCACTCAGACACAGGGCCCACGTCATCTCTCCAGACCCAGTCCTGACCACCCACGTCGCTCCATCCTCGCTCTCTGTATTACATCACCCGACTTTATTTTGGTCAAACTCATATGCAATTTCAGATGCTCCTGTTGGTTTTTTGCTTGTCTATTGTCTGTCTGACCCTTGCCCTGGAGCTCAGTGTCTTTAGGGACTCTTGCAATTGTCAGCCAAGTTGCAGAGGCGGAGTTCTGTGGGGGGGAGATCAGGAAGATGTTCCCACCCTGGAGTCCAACAGGCCTGAAATCAAACTGTGCCAAGCCCAGTCATTTTGTTCTGAGGACCTGGGCTGATGAGACTGTCTGAGCCCTGGCCTTTCCATCTGCAGAGAGGATCGTACCTGATACAGCATCCTCCACCCCTGATGCAAGAGTTGGCTTCCAATTCCAGGAAGTGGAAGTGGCCAGGAGCCGATGCGGGTCAAGGTCAAGCCGTTACACATTTTAGGGAAATGTTCTATCATTGAGCCATATCCCCTGTCTCCTATCCTTTCTGGTTTGTTTCTTTTTTTTTTTTTTTTGTGGACCAGGGTTTGAACTCACAATCTTGTATTTGCCAGGCAGGCACTTGGTCCACGGAGCTATCTCCCCTGGCCCACTGTTTGTTTCTTAACCATGAAAGGAATGCACAGAATTTATAAGCCTAACATGTATTAAACTCCGAGTTCATCTGCCTCTGTTGGCCCTTCCCCGATAGCTGCTACTTCCCTGTGCCGTTAGTCTCGCCTGAGGAGGAGCTCTGGCGTCAGATGGAGACTAACCCCTTGGAGTCCTTCCAGGACCAGTGTTAAGCACACCCCCAGGCACAGGCTATGTTTGGGACAAGATCGTCTAGGATCTGGCCCATTGGACAGATGAAGAAACAGAGGCACTGAGCCTCCTCCATTCGTCCAGGGTTACCCAGATGGGGGGTGTGGGAGACTCTGAGCCCAGTAGGTCTGTCTGACTCAGCTGCGCAACCCCCAGTCCAGCAGTTGTCCTGAGCACACAGCCATTCCTTTGTGGGTATCTGCGTCACATATCGGGCAGGGGGAGTTGTTGGCAGGGATATGACTGAAAATTCACACACTGATTCATTCAGTGTGGGTACAAAGACTTAGAGTACCCATCGTGTTCCTGCCCCAGGACATGTCTATGTCTCATTGGTGATGAGATGTTGGCACACGTGTGCGCTGCATACACGATGTATGTAGATGTAACACACATGCAATTATTTGTTCACACATCAATATCTAGACTGCAAGATGAAGTGAAAGAAAGACACAACACACACTGGTGCACCCCACACTTGCCACACACACCCAGCCACACAACCGAGGTATCCCAAAGCAACTCACAAACCCAAACCTTCCTCCATCCTCTCTTGCGCTCCTACCCCACATCCCTCATCCTCAACATCTTCAGGGAGACCCATGCTGCCATATATATATCAAGCCAGGAGTGGTGTGCACACCTGTAATCCTACACGCTTGAGGAGATGGAGGCAGAAGGTTCACCTGTTCCATGACAGCCTGAGCAATTTAGTGGGACCTTGTCTCAAAATAAAAAGGTCTGGGGGATCTGCCTCTGTTGACCCTTCCCTGGTAGCTCTACTTCCCTGTGCCTTTAGTCTCGCCTGAGGAGGGGCTCTGGTATCAGATGGAGACTAATCCCTTGGAGTCCTTCTGGTGGTAAAAGTCGGTTCGGTGATAAAAGTCCCCTTGGTTCAATTCTCAGTACTAGAAAAAATAAATTATTATGAACTGACCCTATGGCCAGGGCCACCCCTTGCCTCCCCCACCCCAGCCCCGAGATCCCCCTCAGGTAGGTCATGTGACTACCTTCGCTGGACCCAGCGGGGGTTCCAGCTCGACCCCCAGGCGTGAACTTTTGGCCTTGACATCCAGAGGCGCCCCAGTCCCACAATCCTCTCTCACAAGGCAACAGAGACGGCAGCTTTAGAAACCAGGCAGTTTTTAAATATGTTAGCACAATATTATTAACATTAAATATAGATCATAAATAAGCCTTATAAATATGGACCTGATTACAAACATATTAAAAAAAATAATCAATAAATTAGTCACGCTGCTTCAAGGAATCCGCCCACAGGCTTCTGGTACCGCTTCCTTGGAGGCCCGGTTCCAGCGCGGGAAAATTCTACGATCCGCCGCCAGAGGGAGCAGGCAGCTGTACAGAACCGAGACCCAGGGCTGGGGGTCGCCAGAGAGAGAACTCCAACGTGCACTCATCCCAAGGCTATTTGCACCGCGTGTCCCAACTTTCAGAGAATTTGATGTCCAATTCATATCACATAGTCCCAGAAACGGCCAGGGAGAGAGAGCCTTAACACAGTATCCACATTCTTGGCTTCCCAAAGAGAAGACTGAGGTCGGGAGAGATAAAGTCATTTGCTTCAGGTCACTCAGCGAATTAGGGACAGAGTTGGGGTCTGCGCCTAATTCCCCTAGACTTGCAGGCCAGTGCTCCTTCTAGGACACACTGCCTCTGCTGTAGCTGCCTACAGTGAGGTCACCCCGATGTCCAGGTGTCTAGCCTGAGCTTCGATGAGGGATAGCAGGGCAGCTCAGGCCCTGACCTCGCCTTGGAACCCTGCCACCACAGAAAGGAGGAAGTCTGGGGGCCAGAGCCCCACAAGTCATGAGAGGGAAGGACCTCTGGGGAGTCTGAGGGGGCAGTCAGCCCAGCCATGAGTCAGCTTGTGTCATCAGACCCCTGAATCAATGGAAAGTCGGCCCCTCTGCAGCCTGACCTGGCCACCCCACCAGCACAGGGCAACTCGGGCAGGGGGCCCTGCAGCCCGGCTCTCCCTCAAGCCCAGTGGAGGTAGAAAGGGCCCTAGCAGCTCCACTTTTTAAAGTGCACTTCTGAGTGGTGGAGGATAGAGACAGCAGATTTGGAAACCCAGGAGGGAACCCAGAACCCTCCACTGGCTCCTCATATCCACACCCATGGGGGTGCCCCTCAGACTACCTGGACAGCCCCCGCCTGGGCACAGGCCTCTTGACCCAGAGCCTGACTTTACGTGCCTTTCTGCGCAAGGCCCGACGGGAGTTGTGTCTCTGGTTACGACTCAGCCTGTCCCCCCACTTTCCAAAGACTTGCTCCACGGAGCCCATGAATCTGTGGTAGCCACAGAGGAACAGACAGCCGTCCATCTTGGCCTGGAAGGCGTCCTGGGCAGAGGGTGTCCGCGGAGCCTCTGTGCCAGGCTGTGGGGCCTCGGGCAGCTCTGTCTCCGAGCCGTTGGTGAGCAGCTCTGACAGGCAGTAGATGTTGTTCCTGATGCCTTGGATGTTCTTCCTGGCCATGTGCAACTCTGGCAAGTTCTTGATCTCCAAGCACTTCTGCTGCAGAACATTCAGTCCTTGCAGGACGCCAGCCAGCGTGGCACTGACGGTGTGCAGGAAGGCATGCCTGCTCAGTGCTCCCAGCGCATCCTCACTGGGGAAGGTACTGCCTGAGCACTCCATGCAGGACTGTCTCAGAACTGGTGTGTCCAAGCCTTGGAGCTGAATCTGGGGGAACACAAGAATCGGGGGTACATGCAGGAGCCCCCCAACCACATGCACAGATGAGCCTGGCCTGGCTGCCTTTGAAATGCTAGACCTGATCTTCCCATCAGAGATGCCCTGAGAGATGGCAGCACTGAGGTCCTCAAAGAGAAGGTGGGAGGCTGTGGGGGGCCTGTGCGGTGACCGCATAGGCAGTAACTGGCATGGGAGGGGCCTCAAGTGGGCTGGACCCCGCTCACTGCCCAAGACCCAGGGAAGGGGCCCAAAACATGCAGACAAGCAAGTGCACACAGCATGGAGTCAGGAGCTAGGGGGACCCAGCACACCGCCCATAATGAGTGGGACCTGGGCCTGGTGCTCCCTGTGCTTACTCTCTTATTTTATTTATTTTAATATATTTAGTACAGGGTCTACAGGGTCTCACTGCACAGATGGGACTTGTAGTGATCCCCCTATTTTTTTTTTTTTTTTTTTTTTTTTGCGATCCCCTATTTTAAGCCTCCCAAATGCTGGGTTTACAGGTGCAGGCCACCATGCCCAGTCTCAGCACACACACACACACACACACACACACACACACACACACACATGGGAATGGGGTGGGGGTGGGGGGATAGCACAACAGGCTGGGTATTGAACCCAGTCCCACCCAGTCCCTTGCACCTGCCTACACAGGCACTTTAATCTGCTGAGCTATCTGGCCGAGCCCCTGCGCTCATTCTCTTGATAACCCCCTGCCATTCTCCGAGGCTGGTGCTCACATAGGGCTCTAGGAGGCAACTGGTGTCCTTCATGAGGGACGCCTGGCCCCGGAGCTGGTTGAGGAGCTGCGTGTAAGAGTTGGAGCATCTGCTCATGGCCACTGCTGCCTCCACTGCTGGGCTCAGGAACAGAAGTCCAATGACCAGACCTGGGGCAGAGAAGGATAGGGTCACCCAGCATGGCGAAGAAGCCATTGCTGACACCCTGGTATTCAGCAGGTCTTGGCAGGTATCCACCTTGTCCTAGGCTTGGTGCAGTCCAGGGCAAGAACTGCGCTGGGGCCACCACCTCCTCCTTCCCAGGAGTCACTGCCCACATCCCAAAGTAGGGCTCAAGGGATGGGTGGCTGGCAGAGGCTACTGTAGGTGGCCAGCTGGATCTGTCTTGCCTGCATCCCAGGCCCAACCTCAGGTGCAGGCAGCAGGTGGCTTGTGGGAAGAGACAATCTGCGCTTACAACCACCTTGGGCCCCCGTAACAGACCCTGGACCCTCAGGCAAATGTACTTTAGAGGGATTTGGGTGGCAGCCTCCAGCATGAGGTGCCCTGAGCTGTGTACACCAAGCCAGGAAGAGCCAGGAGTACACACTTTCCCTTCCACAGGGTCCCTATGGTGAGGACACGGGAGCTCGCCCAGCACATGTGTCCATTTTGCTGACAGATAAACCAAGTCACAGGACAGCAGCTCACCCTGGTCACAAGAAGCCAGCCCTCTCTACTCTCCAGCTTTCTTCCTGCCTCTAGAAGTGGCCCCTTCTTTCAGGGCCACCAGGTTTGCCATGGTCCTCTGGAAAGGTTGTGGGGGCTAGCGCAATTGCAGCTCACTGTCCCCTCACCCCCGCAGGCTCTAGCAGCCACGTGGTCGGAAGGGGCCTGTGGCGCAATGGGCCGGAAGGCAGTGACACCATCCTTCCCTTCCTACCAACCGCGCAGCCTCTAGGGGAGGACTGGCTGCTGGGAAGAGCCCCGGGGCAGGGCACCCGGGCGCCCAACCACAGGCACCCTTGCTGCTTCCTCAGGTGTCTCCGATCTGGCTCTGGGCAGGGGCCCCACAGCATGTGTGTGACAGCAGTTACACGGAACCAAGAGTTGGCAGGTGTGTGTGTGTGTGTGAGAGAGCGGACCTATAGGAGCCACTGGGGGGCCCTTAGGCCTGGGCACCTGGGGCCCGGCTTCCAGGTAAGGCTTTCCAGGTTGGTTAGAGTGAGGGCTCCGGATGATGTCACAGGGATCTGTGTGCCTGTCACCACGTGGGCGTGTCCATGTGATTGTACAGGCTCCTCGGCCTAGCTGACTTTCAGTGGATCTTAGACCCTGAGAATCAAGTCGGGTCTAGATGGAGCCCTGTCTGTGCACACACCCACTGCCTCACTTCCCTGCTGGGCGGGCAACTACTGCCTCCTGCCTGCGGCCTCTTCCCATCCATTCTCTTCCTCACCCATATTCCAAAGTTGTCTCTATCTCCTCTCCCTCAAAGCCTTTCCAGACAGCTCCTTCTGCACCTGCCAGGGCTGCTGGGTCCTCAGCAGACCTTCCCACCCCCACCCCACCCAGCTCCTTTTCTCAGCATCCTTCTGCCCAGGGCCTGACTGGCCTGGGTCATGGAGGCGAGGGTACCCTGTGTTGTGCCGGGGCCTGGGCACAGCACGAGGGTACCTGCTCAGAGGAAGGAAGTACTTACTGAGTAGCAGCCTCCATGTGTGCTGTGTCTGCATGCTGGGTGTCTGCATACTGGTCCGTGCCTGCTGGGGGTGATACCTCCAAGCTGGGAGTCCTGCGGGCAGGCAGCCACTTTATGCCCGCTGGGGCGATTGGCCAATACCTCGTGAGGTGGGTGGGGAGGGGGAGGGCAGTCCTTCTGGGAACATGACCCCAAAAACCAAAGTTTCCTCGGTGGCCAATGGGCATGCCTGCTCCTCCTACTGTTTTCTTCGAATTCGTTCTTCGAGGTCAGCCCCACGCCCAAGGATGATGCAAACCGCAGCCTCAGGCTTCTTGGGGTGAGTGGGGTGCAGGGGCTCTGTGCCACCTTCAGGGGGCTGCGCCCAGAGCTGGAGGCAGAGACAGGGAATGAGGCAGCTGGAGGCCCCCAGCCGTCATGGTCCAGGAGCCTCTGGCCCTGCAGGTCACCAGTGAGGTTTGGGCCAAGCGAGCAGCACATCTTCCTCATCGAGTACCCTTCCTGCCCTCTCGCTGGGGCTGTTGGTACATCTGTGAGCGGAAACCACTGGGCCCTGGGCACAGAGCCAAAGCCAGCCCCAGGCTGGCAGCCCCAAGATTGTGGTTCTAGCCTCGGGACCTGCATCCCCCAGCCAGACTAGCCCAGTTCCATTCTCACATCAGCCTCCCGACCAGCCTCCATCCCAGGTCCGCTGCCCACTACCTACAGCCACAGCCCTTCTCTGCAGGCAGGGCCCGCTAAGGAAGTCTGGACGCGTGAACAAAAGAAGCAAGAGATGGGTTTGTGTACTTGTTGACATGCTGTGTGGCCGGAAGCAAGTCTCCGAACCTGTCTGGACCTGAGGAGCCTCACCTGAAAAAAGTAAAAATGGAAGGGCAAAGCATTTCCTAGGCCACCTGCTGGAGCTGGGGCCACCATGGACATAAAAGGTAAAAGCTCTGGCAATGGAAAAAGACAAAACGAAACTCTAATTCCAGGTACTAGCTGTCAGGGTGGGATGGGAGGTAGAGAAGATGGGGAAGCTGTGAGCTCAGAGGGGAAGCCTGGGGTGGGGGAGCTGCCACCCTGGCGGTTGGTGACAAGGTTTCACTTTCTCTGAAAGATAGCAATCGTGGGTTGGTCCCGGGTAGTCCTCGAAAAGCCATCAGAAGAGGCCTTGGAAACAGCGCCTCCCTGCTGGTTTGCTAGGGTAAACTGAGTCATGGGAACACATGAATACGGAGGTGTGGGGGCTGACAGAGGACCACAGGAGCTGCGTGACAGCCCCAGCACACGTCCACCAGGGCTAGAAGAGGATCCCCAGCTGGTGCCCTCTGAAGTTGGGGAGCCAGGGTGGTTGCCGCAAGGCTGCTTGGCTGCGGATGCCCTGAGCTTGGGGACCCTGAGGCGGACTGATCTGCAGCGAGTGGAGCTGCTGCCACCCACTCCGCAGACCTGTCCTCACTCGTGTCGTCATTCAACAAACCAGCAAAGGCCCAGCCACTCCTCTGTGCTAAGGATCCCGCAGTAGGCAAAACCAGACAACTCCAGCCCCTGCGGCTTCTCCACACCCCCGCGGGCCCCCTGCATCCAGTGTGGCGCCTGCTGCCCCGCCCCCGGGCTAGTTCTGGATTCGCATCCTCAGAACTTTTTGCCACTTCCACTGAATTCCTCATCTCTGCTCACCCCCGCAGGGCTGCTTCCTGGGGCCTGGCCAAGCGGGCATCCTTCTGCATTTCACATCCCTGATCTCATAGCAGCCTGGGAGAGAGAGGCCTCATCTCGCTTAGATGGGCAGGAGAAGTCCTGGAAGTCCTGAAGCAGGCTCAGGGCAGGTCCAGCCACAGAGCTCCTGCCCCACTTGGGGACACTTGGGAATTGTTGCTCGCCTTCACCTTGTTTTGTCCTCCCTGAGTCTAAGCTGGCTGTATTGTCTCCCAGGTTTAAAAGACCTCAGACAGGCTGGCAAGATAGCTCAGCGGTCTAAAGTGCCTGCTTAGACAAGCGCACAGGGACCACGGTTCAATCCCCAGCACCACATGCATGCCCCCAGAGTGGGCTGAGCTGGCCACAAAAGTAAATAGATAAACAAATAAGTAAATACAACAAAATAAAAGGCCTCAGAAGCACAGAGAGGGGAGGTTGCCCCACTCAGGCTGCACAGCAGTTAAAACAACCTTCAAGCTGAGCTTAATTTGTAGGATCACAGTCTGATTGCCAAGGGCTGGTCAGAATGCTGAGTGCAAGGCCTGGGACAGCCTCAACACAGCCAGGCATAGTTCCCACATTCACTTGCTGGAGCTGGAATGTTACAGTCCCCTGACAACCACAAGGGGTGGGTTTGGCCCTCCAAAAGATGCCTCTCTCTCTCTCTCTCTCTCATCTTTTTAAGGCGGGGTCTCACTATGCAGTTCAGACTGGCCTTGCACTCACTTTTTATAGCCCAGGCTGGTCTCCAACTCAACCAATCCTCCTGCCTCAGCCTCCCAAATGCTAAGATTATAGGCCGTGAGCCCCCACACCGGGCTCTAAAAGATGTGTCTCTCACTCAGAACAATGTGGCATATGCATGAACTTGTGCAACTTGCTGCCTTCAGAGTTTGGTTTATTTGGGGGGGGAGGCAGATTGTTTTATCAAGACAAACTCTTGCTTTGAAGTCCAAGTTGGTCTTGAACTCACTATGGAGCCCTGACTGTGCTCAAACTCATAGTAATCCTCCTGCCTCAGCCTCAGGAGTGCTGGGATTACAGGTGTATACTACCACACCCAGTTTATCCTCTGTACTTTATTTATTTATTTATTTATTTATTTATTTATTTATTTGTCTTTTTGAGACAGGATCTCACTATGCAGTTCAAGCTGGCCTTGAACTTATTTTTGAAGCCCAGGCTGCTCTCAAAGTCACATCAACCCTCCTGCTTCAGCCTCCCAAGTGCTGGGATTACAGGCATGTGCCACCACACCCGGCTTATTTTTTTTTAATGTTATAAATATGAAATATTTTTAAATAGATTGGTGTGGAGGTGCATTCCTGTAAACCCAGCACTCTGGGAGGCTGGGGCAGGAAGATCACAGGTTTGTGCCCAGCCTACACAACTTGGTGACTTATTAAGATCCTGTTACAAGGTAAATAATAAAGGGCTGTGGAGGTAGCTAAGAAGACCCTGGGTTCAATGCCAGTACCACAAAAAAATAAATACTGTAGTTAGATAGAAGTTTTGCTATTATTAAATATGTTATAGGGGCCTGGCAGGATGGTTCAGTGGTCTAAAGCGCCTGCTTAGGAAAGCTTAGGTGGCTGCAGGGACCGCAGTTCGATCCCTGGCACCACATGCTGCGCCAGCCCTGCCCTCAGGGCAGGCTGAGCCGGCTATAAAAATAAATAAATAAACAAATAAAAGTTCTGAAATAAGAAAAAAATTATTTAAAATAAATAAATATGTTATATATTTTATATGTGGTCCAATTCCTCTTCATTCTGTGTAGCCCAGGCCAGCTGACATGTTTGACAGCTGTGATACGCACTCCCTTCCGGATTACTTCTATGGCCTAGCACAATGCCAGTGCTTTCCAAGCTGTCATTCTGTATCGTTTAGGGAACAGTGGCAAGGGGGAAAGTGTGTGCAGGCCTAGCGCAGGGGAAACCATTAGAGGCCTAACTATATTTCCAGGTTGCAGGAGACTGGCTACGCAGATGCAGAGTCCGCAGATACCAAGCGCTGCCCATACCATAGGCTGGGAAGATTCAGGAACAAGCTTTGTTTTCTGGCCTGAGGTCTGAGGCCGAGGTGGCAGTGGGCTTGGTGCCTTCTGAGACCTCAGCCCTTGGTGTGCAGATGGCCGTGACTCTCAGCAGCTCCCCATGGGCATCATCGTTCTGTGAGCTGGCTGTCCACCACTTTGGCTGAGGATGCTCGTCCCAGAACTAGGCTGCACCCAGAGGCCTCAATTTACCTTAATCCCTTCTTCCTAAAAGGCCTGTTCTCCAAATGCGGTTGCACGCACACATGCTGGGTTCAGGAATCACACGTAGGGTCTTGAGATACATGAGAATCAGCCCACAAGAGCCTGCAGTGGGCAGCATGGTGGAAGGGCTGCAGGATGTTGGCGGAGGGGGGTCCAGCAATGCATAGGAGACACAGAGTGGTCAGCGGACAAAGATGCTGAGGTCTAGCCTCTCGGCTATCAGAGCAGAGGGTGAAGGAAGATGCGTCAGCATTTCTGGTGAGGTCAGTGCCCAATGACGTCCCTCTCACCATCAGGAAAAGCTTGCAACACAGCATAGCCAGTATAAATAGGATCCAACCACAGGACCAGGGCTGTCCCCTTTCTGAGCCACGTCAGCCAGCTCCGCGTGATTTGGGGAGGAAGAGGACGGGCTTGGTTCCTCAGAATCACTTCTTCTCAGCCTCTCTGGCCCACTACCCTTAGGAAGCAGGAGTCCTGCTCCTTTAAATATAGGGACAGGAGGGCCAGTGAGACGGCTTAGCAGTCTAAAGAGCTTGCTTAGGCAAGCTTAGGCAACCATAAAGACCATGGTTCAATCCCTGGCACCACATGCTGCACCAGCGCCACTCCCAGGGCAGGCTGAGCAATAATATAATAATAATAATAATAATAATAATAATAATAATAATAATAATACAGGGACAGGACCTGTGATAGCTTGGGTAGGAGGCCTAATCAACTGGTGGAGAGAAAACACCCCTTCCCAGAGTGGACAGAAGAGTCAAGTCCCAGGTTCAATCCGCTTGGGAACCAGTGTTTTTGATGATCTAGTCACATCCTTTTCCTGAGCCACAGTTTCTCCTGCATAAACTAAAGGGATACAGCAATAAAAGACAGCCCAAGCCTTATTCACAATGGTGCATGACTGGAATCCCAGCTACTCAGGAAGTTGAGGCAGGAGGATCACCATGAGTTCTAGGCCAGTCCCAGCTGCATAGTGAGTTCAAGGCAGCCTGAACTGCATAGCAAGACCCTAAATAAATAAATCATTGAAATAGACATTTCTTCAAAGTAAAAATAGACAAATGGCTGAAAAGCACATGAAAAGATCCAGGAGCCAGACTCAGTAGCATGCACCTATAATCCCAGCTGCTCAGGAAACTGAGCCAAGAGGATCATAAACTTAAGCCCAGCATGAGCAATTTAGAGATGCTATCACAAAATAAAGTGTTTTTTTTTTTCTTTTCTTTTAATTTAGTTTTTTTTTTTTCTTTTCTTTTAATTTAGTTTTTTTTTTTTTTTTTCAAAAACACGATAGTAAGGCCAAGCATGGTGGAACACACCTGTAATTCCAGCACTTGGGAAGCTGAGGCAGAGGATCGGTGTGAGTTTGAGACCAGCCTGGGCCATAAAAATGAGCCCAAGGCCAGCCTCAACTGTATAGCAAGACCCTGTCTCAAAAAGACCAAAAAAGCCGGGCGTGGTGGCTCACGCCTGTAATCCCA
>PVJA010008003.1:0-66096 GCA_004027025.1 Myocastor coypus | reverse complement strand
TTTATTTATTTATTTATTTATTTATTTATTTATTTTGTCTTTTTGAGACAGGGTCTCACTATGCAGTTCAGGCTGGCCTTGAGCTCACTTTTGTAGCCCAGGCTGGTCTCGAACTTGCACCGATCCTCCTGCCTCAGCCTCCCAAGTGCTGGGATTACAGGTGTGCGCCACCACACCCGGCTTCTAAGCAAATTTTAATATCTAGTCAAGTAATAATTTTTTGGCAAGCTAGAAATAAAAGATTCCCAAACCTAGCAGAGATAACCCTGAAATACCACAGGAGACATCATGCAAAGCTAAAAAACTTTTCCCTTTGAGATTCATATCAAAAGGATGGTATTCATTAACCTCCACCTATTCATCATTGTATTTCTGGTCACAGCCTGTATGGTAAAGCAGGAAATAAAGAAAAAGTAAAAGAAATGTCTCATAATTTGTGGATAATATATTTGTATACATAAAATTACAAAACTGAATTGATTATCAAGTTAGTAACTTCAGCGAGGTATATGATTATATGTGATTCAGAAAAAACACACAAAAATGAACTGCATTTCTGAAACCACCAAAATTTTATAAAGTGAGATAGCATTCACAATAGCAATAAAAAATATAAACCATATGTGGTAATAAACACAACAAAAGATGTGCAGTGTCTCAGAGGAAATACTGCTAAAGCTCATTAGCAGGCCATAGAAAAGGCCTAAGTAAATGAATCAATATACATATGGAATTGAAAGAATAAATGCTACAAAGATATGTGTCCCCAAATTGGTTTAAAGATTAACTGCAATCTCAATTAAAACTTAACATGTTTGGGGGCTAGGGAGATAGCTCCCTGGCACAAGTGCCTGTCTGGCAAGTGCAAGGTCATGAGTCTGAACCCCAGTCCCGCAAAGAAAAAAAAAAAAAACCTTAACATCTTTTTCTTCATGTTAACAAAAAGAATCACACTATTTAAGCAGGAATAAGGGCAGGCAAGATAGTGCAACAGACTAAGCACCTGCTTAGGCAAGCACAGGGACTGAGGTTTAATCCCTAGTGCCACAGGCTGTACCAGCCCTGGTGAGCGAGCCACCGAGACTGGGTGTGGAGAGGCACACCTGTAATCCCATCGCTATGGAGGCTGAAAACGGGAGGATGACTATGAGTCCCTGCTGACTAGTGAGACCCTGTGCCAAATACATAAAAAGGAAAAACAAAACAGGAATGGAGTTTTTAATGATATAGTATATATGGTTTTTTTTAAAGAATTTTTTATTTTTTTTAATTATTTTTATTCTTGTTTCACAACCTTTGTTTGTTCACTCATTCCTATGGCCGGCTCAGCCCACCCCAAGGGCAGGGCTGGCGCAGAATGTGGTGCCGGGGATCAAACCGCGGTCCCTGAAGCTGCCCAAGCTTCCCTAAGCAGGCGCTTTAGACCACTCAGCCATCCCGCTGGGCCCCGATATAGTATATATGTTAAAATGAACAAAATAATAGATGTTATAGGTCAGATTAAATATTTCTGTAGAAAAAATTAAACCTATATTTAGTACTGAACAAAAAAGTAATTACAGATGGATTGGGTGTCAAAGTGTGATAGGCTGCAGAAATATTACAGAAGATAATAAACACAGCAAATATCCGTATGACTCTGGAGTAAGGAATTTCTGGATTTTCTTTGCTTTTTCTTCCCCCCTTTGGTATTGGGAATTGAACTCAGGACCTTGTGCTTGCCAAGCAGGCACTTAAGCTGCTATCTCCCCAGCCTTATAAGGTTAGGTTTTCTTTACTAAGACAGAAAGCACTTAGCATCAAAGAAAAGAATTCTAAATTTTATATCATGAAAACAAAACAAATGTCTTTTCCAACAAAAAAGCAACATAAAGGAAATGCAAAGACTTACGCACGGGGCAGGAAATGAAGTCTACTCGACACTGTGTCTACCAGGACCTCCTAGAAAATTGTAAAAGGAGCTCAAGCCCATACGCTCAAAGAGGAATTTTATGAAAAGAAAAAATCTACGTAGCACGCGCGCGCACACGCGCGCACGTGTGCGCACACACACACACATCCTCCCCTGTAATCTAGGAAATGCCAATCAAAACGACATCGGATGCTATTACTCTTCCTCCTTCTCCTTCTCTCACCCCACCCATGACAAAAATAGAACATCTAAAGCCCAAGTAGGCAGACAAGTGGAGTCACAGCATCCGTCATCCTCAATGGCAAGAGAACAAACAGGAACTGCGTTAGAAACGGCTTGGGGTGGCCTCATCAGTCGCAGGATAAATGCGTCGCTGTGGTGCAGGGCCCTCCCTTCTGACTCCTTCCCCCAAGAAAACCACTCAGACACCTTCTGGATACAAGCTAAGGACATCCACAAAAAAAGAGAACCTCATCTAAGCGCATTCTTCTGTGCCGTTGAGCACAAACAACCTAGGTAGGAGTCTGTCAATAGCAGAATGCACAAATGAGTCGGGGTACACCACTGTAACTGGAATTATAATATTAATAAGAACTAAAGGAAAGAGACCACAAGCAGTGACTCGGGCAAAGCTCACAAGGTGGCAAAAGAGCAAGTAGCAAAACAAGAACTGCAGAACTGCTCCATTGATACAAGGTTGAAAGCCAGGCTAAGCTAAGCAGCGTCATTCCCAATGCATGTGTAGGCAGGAAAGCTGTCCAGAAAAGCAGCAAGAGAAGAAGGAAATGTTATCTTGAGGCTGAGGCAGGTGATGTACAGGGAAGAGGGAGAGAGATGCGATGGAGGAGGAGGAGGTGATCAGCAGATGATTGAGGGCTCTGGATGACAATATTCCACTCATTAAGCTGGGTGATGGGTTGTAATGTTGTCCTCTGTAAGATAATATATTTTAATAATGATCTTCTATATATATACTCAATACTAAATAAAACTTAGTAAGCCAGGCATGATGGCGCACGCCTGTAATCCCAGCACTTGGGAGGCTGAGGCAGGAGGATCGCTGTGAGTTCGAGACCAGCCTGGGCTACAAAAGTGAGCTCAAGGCCAGCCTGAACTGCATAGCAAGACCCTGTCTCAAAAAGACAAAACAAAACAAAAACAAACAACAACAAAAAAAACTTATTAAAGCCACATATCAAAAAAAATTCCAAAAGGAAGCAATTTAATTATTTGTATTTTCACATTAGTTCTTTACGTTTGTTAGATAACTCACCAATATTTCCCTTAAAAGAGAAACCAGAGGAATGCAGCTGGGAGAGGCTTAAGTCCCTGTCATTTCTAAACTGCTCCCCTGTAGTCTCATCCAGGTTATGTATTTATCAGCTTCAAAATCCTGGGCAAGTTCTTCTATTTGTGTTCTTGGGTGAATGTCCTCAGGCCACACGTTTTGCAGTACAGTACCGAGCCCGGAGCTGGCTCCTGTCCCGGGGCCAGACCTTTGATGCCTGCGCCAGACACAAGTGGGCCGCTGCCATCAGCCTGCCTCGAAACCACATCCATCCAGCAAAGAGTGAGTGAAAGCAAGATCAAAACCCACCTTTTTCCTTTCCTTGAAGTTAAGAACAAAGGCCCTAAATCCGTGGCTGCCTGGCTGGGAGCAGAGGCTGGGTGCAGAAGCCAGCCTGCACTGACTGAGGAGAGTGACTTAATCCACCCATCCCTCCTCTTTCTTACCTGGACAATGGAGCTAAAAAAGAATGTAAATCTCACCAGGGGATTTTGTTGGTACTTACAAGGCACTTGGAAAACGTGCTCAGCAAAGAGGAAGCGCGAGTAGGTTGAGTGACCTCCAGAGACATCTGCATGTCCCAGGCTACCCTAAATCTCTACTTAGAGCTCGAACTGTACTTGTCCAAAACTAAGTTCCAGCTCTCCCCTCAAAGCCCACTCCTTCACCCTTTCGGCTGCTTACAATGAAACCAGCTCAATACAATTACTTTATAAAACTGCAGCAGGATCACCCAAATGCCTGTTCATTCAAAACTCAATGAGGAAAAAATAATAAATAAATAAATAAATAAATAACTGAGAAAAGACAATCAATCAATCAATCAATACAAACCCTGCCATGGCTTCCACTTCATCCCTTTCAGCAGCCAACATCCTTAGCTGCCCTTCACCATCTGAGGTACCGTGACCTTCCTATTTTATGTCTTTTCTCTGCATGCACACTGCTCCTGTCACACAGCGTAAACAAGGCCACCCTCAGGTTTTCAGCCACACCCTCTGCTTAGAGGGTCCTCCCAAATTCTGCCAGGCCCAATCTCTCAATTCCTTCGGTCTTCACTTAACATTTCTTAAAGCAACTCCTTGCCCTTGTGAAGAACTCACGGCCCCTCAGTAATTCTCCCCTCTTGCCCCCTTTCACTCTCCTTCCCCTGAACCACATTTCCTGACATGCCCCATGTGCTTCTTTATCTCATTTCTGGGCCTGCTTCCAGGCAGCACATGAACTCTGTGGGGACGCAGCGTTCAGCTCTGGCCACCGTGCTTTGAGCGCTGACCGGCGTCCAGCGGGGCTCAGACTGACGTGTAAGGGCTCATGCTACTGGCTAATGCAACTAGCACAGCTACTACAGAACTTTTCTTTTTTTCTCCTCTGGGCTCCTGGATAGATTAAAATGTTAAATACACACATATGTTTTGACATTTTAATATCTATTCATTAGGGCCATGTAGTTTTTTCAATGAAGATGTCCATTAGTGAATACAAAACTGAGTTTGGGGAGACAGCTCAGTGGCATAAGCACCTGCCTGGATAGCACAAGGTCCTAAGTTTGATCCCTGGTACAAAACAACGCAAGCTGGCAACATGAACCAACACCATGACGACTAGTTTAGAAAAGTGCTTGTTGACTCCTAGAAGTTCCAGTGGTAACAGACTGCCCAGCTGTTAGGTAATCTCAACTCTGGGAGAGCAGAGATGAATTCCAGCTTCGTTGTTATTGCATTTCCAGCACCTAAATATTTTTGGTGAAACACTAGCTAACGCACGCATGCTTGGGTGGGTTATTTTGTGCTCCACTTGAGCATCAGATAGGCTGTAAGTCCTCCCTGGAGGAGCTGGCACAGTCTCTGGAGGAGGAAGAAAGGAGTTTTACATTTTAAGGTTTGTCTTAGAGAACTGGAAAGATTCTCCTCTGGGAACTCTTCTACACGCCCTGGCACAACAGTATCTTTAAATACCCAGAAACACAGCAAACATTTTCAGGGGTACTTTTATCAAGACAGGCCCAGGGGAAAAATAATCTATGTTTATGGTCAGGTATGCATGTGTGCATGTGTACAATCACTACAGTGTAAGTTTTTCAAACTCAAATATTCACTAGATATTGTGATCATCCCTTGTATGCCATGTTAAGTACATGTCATATATGCGATTATATATGTGTACAAGCATGTAGGCCATGTGTACATATCTGTATGTCCCAATGTATACTCATGTGATGTCTGTGTGCAAATGTATGTGGGTACATGTGTGCATATGTACAGAGTACATGACAATGGGAAATTAAAAGCTTGTAGTAGTAGTTAACAAGGAAAGGCTGAGATGAGTTTCCTTGTCTTTTTATTTTTTAAAAAGTTACACACTGGGGGGCTGGGGAGATAGCTCCGAGGCACAAGTGCCTGCTGGGCAAGTGCAAGGTCGTGAGTTCGAACCCTGGTCCCACAAAAAAAAAAAAAAAAAAAAAAAAAAAAAAAAAAAAGTTACACACTGGGCTTAAGCTCCTGCCTTGCAAGTTCTAGATCCTGAGTTTCATCCTCAGTACCAAACTAAATAAATAAAATTAAATTAAGTTTCTAAAAATCGAACTCCATTAAGAAGTTATCCTTCTTGGTCTGCCCAATATCTGCACTAGGTTTCTCTCTCTCTCTCTCTCTCTCTCTCTCTCTCTCTCTCTCTCTCTGTCTCTCTCTCTGTCTCTCTCTCTGTATCTCTCTCTTTTCTTTTTTTTTTGGCGGGACCAGAGTTCAAACTCACGACCTTGCACTTGTCAGGCAGGCCCTTGTGCCATGGAGTTATCTCCCCAGCCTTCCTTTCCTTCCTTCCTTCCTTCCTTCTTTTTTTTTTTTAGAATTTTTTAAAATTTTATTTATCATTTTTGTTGTTTCAGAACTTTTGTTTGTTTATTTATTTTTATGGCTGGCTCAGCCTGCCCTGAGGGCAGGGCTGGCGCAGCATGTGGTGCCGGGGATCAAACTGTGGTCCCTGCAGCTGCCCAAGCTTTCCTAAGCAGGCGCTTTAGACCACTGAGCCATCCTGCCAGGCCCCTCTTTCTTTCTTTCATTTTTTTTTTTTTTTTTAGCTTTTTTTGAGACAGGGTCTTGCTATGCAGTTGAGGCTGGCCTTGAGCTCACTTTTGTAGCCCAGGCTGGTCTTGAACTCACAGCGATCCTCCTGCCTCAGCCTCCCAAGTGCTGGGATTACAAGCGTGCGCCACTACGCCCGGCTTTTCTTTCATTTTTTGAGACGGGGTCTCACTATGCAGTTTAGGCTGACCTTGAGCTCACTTTCACCTTTTATATAGTAACCCAGCAGGTGCTAAGTAAGCACCTATTAAGTTCCAAGCATCGTATTCTGGAACAGGAAAACTGCTGTTTTTGCAGTTTTGGGATTTTTAATCTGCAAAGTCACATCTTTCCCAAACTCTACCCTCTATGGGGTAGAGAGATAATAAGCAAGCAAACTAAGAAGCATTTGGGTAGAGATGGAGGCTGTGAATAAATTTAAGGCAAGCAAAGCTAGAGGTGGGGCATGCAGAGTTCTCAGTGTCCTAGGAGGCCATGCTTAAGCTGAATTCTGAATGAAGAGGTTGCAGAAGGGCTCTCAGGGCAAAGCGAGCAGCAAGAGCAACAGTGGACTTGTGTGGAGCAGAGGCAAGGTAAAGTGCGGCCTGAGAAGACACCAGGAAGAGGAAGGGCTCAGCCGAAATGTATTCCTGGGTATGTGCTCTGGAAGGTCACAAATTACGCTAGAAGCCAGAAGAACAATTCAAGATATTAAAAGAAAATAAGACTGGCTCTGTTAAGAAGGGAACTGCATATGCATGCTAATGCCATGGGCCTGGCCTATGCGTTCACCCAAGAGTCTGGATCTCACGGCACACCCCACCCCCGCAGCCATAATAAACAGCAGCACAGAAATGAACTGCTGGGCTGGTCTTTCAGATGACATCCCTCAGCTGTCAGCCCTTGCCTCCCTCTTCCACGGCTGGCGTCATCTCATCACTGATCCTCCCCAAACAAGTGCTTCTTTCTCTGGGATCAGATAATTAGCAACACTGCACACAATGGGAGGGCCTGAGCCAAAGGTTTTGGGGAAGATGTGAGGCACAAGGGAATGTTAGTGTTTCACTTCGGCCGTGGGACAAATGGTCTAGAAATGGAAGTTTTTGTGTTTATAATTATGCACATCCTGCAGTATCTGCATAACGGGTCCAGTTCAGCCCTGGCCTTGCTGAAAATTGCCATGTCCACAGAGGAAGATCAGCACATAAAATGACAAGCAAACAGGAAGCCTGGGCTGACAAGAGTGCCTTAACTTTTGGTTGTGGTTTTTTTTTTTTTAGTTTTGGGAATGGACTTTGCTTTCAATTTGCAAACATAAGCAAACATACCCTTAGCACATGCGCACTTGCAAAAGGCACATGCTTAAAATCAGTGTTTGCTGAGAGAAAACCTTCCTGAAGACTGGAGGTGACAGGTGAACTGACTGCTGTGTTCTTCCTTGTGTGAGGGGAAATTTTCAAGCATGAGAAGATCCTGTGTATGTCAGTCAAACTTCGCTGTGTGAAAACGTCAAGAACAGCATCACTACTGGTGGACCATTTATGACTACAACTCCAGCTGGGATGAGGTTCATTATTATAACGTATTTCCTTACAGAACAACATAAAGATCTGGCTTGGATTTGAACTGATTTTCCAGTAATTTTTCGTGGATTTTTACTGCTGTTGTTTGTCCTGACACTTTGGCTCTACTCATGACTCAGTGCAGGGCGTCGAGGCATCCAGCTCTGGAAACTGATTTCCCAGTGCGTCTGTGCATAGCTTTTAACCACATAACCTTAGATTCTGTGGTACCATCATATGAGATGTGAACAGGACTCTTGGGGCTAATCCCAGTCTTGCACAGAACTTTTGACATTTAAAGTTCTTTAATGAAAATCTTTCCGAAGATTAACATTTACCAACATGGCTCAAACTTACTAAGTCAGAGATAAATCTCATATTGGCCTTTACCAACATTTGGGGAGTTTTGCCAGAGTACAGTTTTCATGAAAGATTCAAGAGGAATGATTTTATCTGCATCTCATTCCCAGTACCCTCAGGTCCTAAGAACTAACACCTCCTCTCTTTCCCATAGACAGTTAGAAAAAGGCTTTTGTTTGTTCTTACTCTAATCATATTTTTCTAAGGGAGGTAAGGGAGGTCAAGCATTGCCTTGTTCCCAGACCAACCATGATGGTGTGTATTCATGCCAAATCTTGCCCTAGTTAAAGTTCAGAAGAAAGCTGTTCCCTGGGTGGACTTGAGTATTTGGAAAGTTGTTTTCCTCGCCAACTGTTGCTCCTGGTTATCCAGTCACTCTTGCATGCCTCAGTGCACAGCAAACAAGCAGCCAGGCCACCAGGATGGGGACTAACAACCCCTTGGCTTGTTTAAGCTTCCCGGTGCAGCTTCTGGCCATTTAAACGCCATAAAAATAAGAGATCTACTGCTGACAGTCCTTTTGTCCCTAACTCCACTGGGCCTACAGCCTCTTTGCATTTTAATTAGGGCAAATAGTACATTCTCATTCCAGGCCGAAATCCAACTGCACCCTTGGCTTTAGTCTTAGGTGGAACAGTTTAAATGACATATTCTTTTGTCTTTTGCTCTCTTTAACTGTCAGAAGGACTTCAAAGAGTGAAGGAAAGAAAACTGAGAAGGGGAAAGGAATATCCCACATAAGTTTCACTACCTGGCTGCTCCTTGTGCATATGTATATGTGGGTTGGCCTTTGTTTTCTAGCTCTTCTTTGTAAGTCAAGATATTCAGGTAGGGGACAGCAGGCTAAATAAGGCTTCACTTGTCCTTCCAGAAATCAAGACTAAGAAAAATGTTCTCGTCCTTGCTCCTCTTCCTCATCTTCTCACCTATTTCTCTAAACCAAGGCCTTCTCCTACAAGGAAATGCACGGGGAAGTTGAATGGTCCAGGTACCAGCACAAACATTTCCCATTTCACCCAATTTAAAAGTCCAGGGCCAGCCAGATCGCTTAGCGAACTAAAGGGCCTGCTTAGGCAGGCTCAGGGATGGGGGTTCCATCACTGGTGTGCTGTGCTGGACCTGCCCCCAGGGCAGACTGAGACAGTGACTGAGACTGCGTGAGGTGGCATGCATATAGGCATGTAGGAGGCTGAAAACAAGAGGATCACTACAAGTCCAGTCTGCGTAGTGAGACCCTATAGACCCTGTACTAAATACATTAAAAAAAAAAAAAAAAAAGTCTGGGCATTTAACAAACTGATAGGGGCTGGTGACATAGCTCAGCAGACTAAATACCTGCTTAGGCAAGCTCAGAGACTGGGGTTCAATTCCTAGCACCACATGCTGTATAGGCCCCACCTCTGAGAACAGTGAGCTGGCTACTGAGACCAGGCATGGTGACTCACGCCTGTAATTCCAGCCCCGGGGAAGCTGAAAACAGGAGGCTCAGTATGAGTCTGACCCTGTGCCAAAAAAAAAAAAAAAAAAAAAAAAAAAAAAAAAGACCTAATAAAATATGGGGGAAATTTACGTGGCAACTGTATGTTCCAGAAAAGAGTCCATTTGTTCAGGTGACACTGATTTGACAGGAAAGACAGTTAAAAAGTAAAGCTTTATTGGCCTGGTGAGATAGCTCAGCAGTCTAAAGTGTCTGCTTGGGCAAATTTAGGCAAGCACAGGGACTGCAGTTTGATCCCCAGTATCCATACCAGCCCCACCCCTAGGGTGGACTCAGCTGGCCACATAAATAAAGAAAGAAAGAAAGAAAGAAAGCATTACTTTCTCTGACTAACACACACACAGATGTACCTGTGAACTCCAGACTTAAGCAAAGGTTTCAAACGTTTGCACATTTGTATGCAGCATGCCAGTGCTTTGCCCTAACTGCATTTTCTTTATGCATTATCCATACTAAAAAAAAAAATCTATTTGATATACATAGGTGAAGATAGGGCCCAGAACAGATGCAAGATTGGAATGGTGGAAATTTGAAAACTAAAAACCACAGATAAGCAAACATCTTTTTTTTTTTTTTTAATCTGTAGAACAGACAAGCAAGTGCTAATGAACAAATCATTTCCGGGTTGTCAGATGAGGCTAAACATTACCGGATCACTCATTTTATGAACACTCACTACCTCACCCTGAATTTCCTCCAAGCAAGCAAGACTATGTGAGCACTCTGGGGTGAGCCAAGAAGTAACTGAGAACCAGAAGGAGCGGGAGTACTTTGAATCCTGACTGAATCCTTCAGAGAAAGAGACAGCAAATCAGCCTGGGTATAAAATAAGCTAGTGAAGTAAACATTTCCCCTCATCCTCACTGCTTCCTTAGAGCCAGTTCCAAATCTTCAGCTACCACGAAATGGAAAACATTAACAACAACAACAACAACAACACAGAAGCACTGGCTGAAGGACGTGCAGAGGAAGACACGCGGCGGACATCCACTGGAAGCAATGAAGGAAATTACAGGGGCCCAAGCTGACTCTGGTTTCCTGCTAAAGCACCCCACTAGCTCAGGAAGTTTTGATCACTTTACTGTCTTTGAATATCCCCACCTAGCAGAACTAAAGGGATGAAGTACTTAATAAATATCCAGTTACAGGGGCCTGGTGAGATGGCTCAGTGAACTAAAGCACTACTTAGGCAAACTTAGGCAAGTGCTGGGACCTTCGGAGTGGCGCACGCCTGCAGTCCCAGCACTGGGGAAGGCTGAAGGCAGGAGGATCACCATGAGTCTGAGCTACATAGTGAGACTTTGCAGCAACTACACATACAAAGATATTTAAAAAATCCAGTTCCACAATGAGTGAATTCTAAAGCACTGTAAGTTCTGGAGGTGAGGCCCATGCTACAGTCTGTGCTATCACAGACCAGGCTGGCTCAACCTCAACCCTAAGCAAAGGGTCCCATTTTAAGAATTGAGACTCTTAGTGTGTTAGTTTCCTCTGACTACTCTACAAATGATCATAAACTCAGGAGCTAACAAGAACGGTAACTTATTCTCTGTGATTCCAGAGACCACACATCGGAAATCAAAGTCCCCTGCTGAAACCAAGATGTCAGCAGGTCCAGACCACTCCATAGGCTTGAGGGGAAAAATCTGTTCTTTGCCTCACTGGGTTTTTTAGTGGTTCCCTGCACGGTCTGTCTGTGGCTTCATCTCTCTAATCTTTTTATTTTTTTTTTTTTAATTTATGTATTTGTTACAGGGTCTCACTGCACAGCTGGGACCCAGAGTGATCCTCCTGTTTAGCCTCCCCAGGCATGCACAACGGGTCTCAGTGGCTGGCTCACTGCACGTGGGGGTGCCAGGGATCGAACCCTGGTCCCAGCGCTTCCCCAGGCAGGTGCTTAGTCTGCAGAGGTATCTTGCCAGCCCTTGTCTCTCTAATCTTTAAGGCCAACATCATCAAGTCTTTCCCCTCTGCCACCCTTCTTGCACAGCAGGGAATTGCCCTTTGGGCCTCCACACCCACACAGATAACCCAGGATGCATGTGACTGCATTTAGAGCCCACACAGGTAACAGAAGATTAACTCCTGTCTCAAAAGATAAGTATTTACAGGTTTCCAGTCATGCAGCCCACTATACCAGTGTACTCAGAATTACCCAAAACGCTGGCCAGGCACCAGTGAGTACAAGTCTCCAAGGCCTCCCGACACCATAAGGAAGCTCATGTCGCATATTTGGTAGTTCTGCGTAACACCTGCAACTGCACACAGGTGCTATTAACACAGGACATGTGTCCAAACATTTTGGATTCAAATTGGAATCGGAGTTGCCCAATAGCCCCCAGAATAGAACAACGATCTAAATGGAGGACTGTCAACATTGTCCATGTTGAGTGGGCTAAAGGCCTTGTTTCTCTTTTTTATCACTTGTATTTAGTTCTGCAAACCACTCTTCCTTATTGCTAAGCACAGCCGCAGGGAAGAAATTCAGGGAATGGCCTGTGCAAGGAAAGGATTGTTTGGGGAATAACAATGCACCGCACTCCTGTTCATTCAGTAGATTCACTGATGGGTCAAGCTGGGCATCAACAGACATGATTTGGTCTTTGGATTTGTTGCCTTTTTTGTTTTTAAATTTTTTTTTTTTTTTTTTTTTTTTTTTTTTGAGACAGGGTCTCACTATGCAGTTGAGGCTGGCCTTGAGCTCACTTTTGTAGCCCAGGCTGGTCTCGAACTCGCACTGATCTTCCTGCCTCAGCCTCCCGAGTGCTGGGATTATAGGCGTGCGCCACCACGCCTGGCATTGTTTTTAAATAATTTTTAGCAGAGTGTAGTGGCATATGAATATAATCTCAGTACTTGGGAGAATGAGGCACAACAATCAATTTGAGTTTGAGACCAGCCTGGGCTATATAAACAAGTTCAAGGACAACGTGGACTACACAGTGAGATCCTGGGGGGGGGGGTGGCAGGTATATAGCTCAGTAGCACAGCACCTGTCTGGCAACTTTGAGGTCATGAGTTCAATTCCTGATAAAAAAAAGAAATACATATATATATAAAATCACCCTAATACTCTGCAGTGTCAGTGTCCTCCACGGCTCCTGGGCTCCTCCTATATTTGCAGCACTACCCTAGCAGGGCATAGGCTCAATGCACAGCTCCTTCCACTTCTTACCTAAACCTGGCATCAAGTCTGCTAGTGAAATTTTCATGTGTGGCAATAGACAGGGTCACTAATGTCCATGTGGTCATCAAGCCAAAATTATGTTTTTACATATTTGAGTTATTTCTGGATTTGTTTTCCCACAATACCATTAAATCTATCTTCAGAATACAGTGCTGAAATATGAGTAAAACAAATGACAAATTGACAAATTTAGGAAGTGCTCCAAGATTCTGTTATCAAAGTAATACTTTAACACACATTGAAAAATCAAACCCAAGTAGCAAAATCAGGTTCACTACTTGATTTCATAAAGAATATTTTACTGGAGCCAGAACTAAGCCATGGTGGTGCGGGAGTCAGACAGTGCTTGCTGGACCATGCTTAACACACTTCTGTTTATTATTTTGATTTGTAAATTGACTTTTTAATTAAAAACTATTGTAAACCCAAGTTCTTCAACATAACCTATCCCTCAAATATGCTGTTATTAAGAAACAAAGTGGTTTATGCTTAGCTTCCAGTCCATCCCAGAGAATATTTAAGAAGACATACTCAAGAATTTGGCTTTTGGGGGGCTTTCAGGTTAGCTCAGTGGTTTAAACGCCTGTGCAGACAAGCCCCCTCAGGCACAGGGGACAGCGGTTCAATCCCCAGATCCACCCTAAAGACAGCCAAAGCTGGCCAAAAAAAAAAAAAGAATTTGGCTTTTAAAAAATTTTTTAAAAGAATTTAGATTTAATAAAAATAACAGTTTCTGGGCTGAGGAGTTATCTCAGTAGAATAAGCACTTGCCTGGCAAGCACAAGGTCCTGAGTTCAATCCCTGGTACCACCAAAAAATAAATAAATAAATAAATAAATAAATAATTGACAATTTCTGCTCTTTCATCAAGGATACTGCTAAATGAAATTCAGGTTAATTTTTTTAAAACCTGAATACATAATGGACAAAAAATAACTTGCCATTACTTCTATATGACTGATACAAAAAGGTAAAAATACCTTAGTATTATGATGAAGATAATTTTTACCTCACAGACCCCATGGGGAAACCCAGGAGCATATAAACCAATATTAGATAGTGATTACCTTAAAAAATAAAGCTTCAGGGGCCGGCGGGATGGCTCAGTGGTATAAAGCGCCTGCTTGGGAACGCTTGGGTGGCTTTAGGGACCGTGGTTCGATCCCCGGCACCACATGCTGCGTCAGCCCTGCCCTCAGGGCGGGCTGAGCCGGCCATAAAAATGAATGAATAAACAAACAAATGTTCTGAAACAAGAAAAAATAAATAAATAAATTAAAAAAAAAAAAAAAGCTTCATCCATGTACAAAAGCTGGCCAATAATAAGACAGAAGAATCTCAGCTAGGTAGAAGAGACATGGTTAGAACCCATCCCAAAGTCAGTTTGACAAAAATAATTGAAGAGTTGAAGGAAAGTGAGCTGTGTGTTTTATAAATAATTCTGAACTGCCAAGTGTAGTGGTGCATGCCTGTAATCCTAGCACTCAGGTGGCTGAGGCAGGAGGATCTCTGAGAGTTTAAGGCCAACCTGGCTATATAGTGAGTTCAAGGCTAGTGGGAACTGTACAGGAAAACACTGACCCAAAAGGATAAATAAATAAATAAATAGTTCTTGGGGCTGGGGAGATAGCTCCGTGGCACAAGTGGCTGCTTGGGAAGTGCAAGGTCGTGAGTTTGAATCCCATTCCCGCCAAAATAAATAAATAAATAAATAGTTCTAAACAATCAAGAAGTCTGTTAGGTTAAAAGAAAGGTATAAACAAGGTGTGAAAGAGTCTGAAGGCCAGAAATAGAATCAATGAGCTGAAAGCATGGCTCTTTCAGGGCAGAGGGGGGGAGGGGCACCTCCTAGCCCTGCCTCCCTTGCCCCCTACATAGTGAGGGCACAGAGCAGCAGCCGTGGCAGTGACAATGGCACGCACAGAGCATGTGCACTCCTGCCGTTTGTGCTCCCGAGTTTGTGCTCCCAATCCAGGAGCAGAAGCTGCTTTCTCTTGCCAATTCTTAGCACAGGTAGCTTTGGGGAAATTCCCAAACCAACACCTTTCTGTGGCCTCACAGAAAAATAAAGAGAATATAAATACCTCCTTCAAATGATTATTATGAAGAGTGTATGACATGAGATAGGAAAATCATTGCACGGTGTGCCTGAGAGGGCTAGTATTCAATAAACTTATCCTAGTAAACATTAAAAAAAATATTTCTATATTAATTCACTACTATTTATTTAGTGTGCCCCTGCTGCAATAATAAAATACCTTAGCTATGACAATTTATAAATAGAAACTCATTGTTCAGTGTTGGACTGTGACGTCTAAGATTATTTGACCTCTGGTCAGGGCTCTTCCTTATGGTGGCACCTTCTAGCTGTGCCCTCCCATAACGAAAAGGGCAGGCATTGTATTATCAAATTGGAGTGATTTGCTTCAAGCCCTCTTATAAGAGTCCCACTGCCACAGGCTCTGCTCTCATGTCCTTGTCACCTCCAGAAAGCTCCCCTTCTTACTACCAAGACATTTAGGGTTAGATTTCTTTCTTCTCCCTCTCCTCCTTTTTTTTTTTTTTTTTTTTTTTTGTATTTTAGGGAAGGGTCTCCAGAGTGTTCAGGGTCTCACTACTAGGTCATACTTGTAGTGATCTATCTGTTTACAGCCTCTCAAGAGCCGGGATTATAGGCACATGCCACCATGCCCAGTCTCAACTGCCATCTCAGCGAGCCCCAGGGGTGGGGCCAGCACAGCAGGCCTGGGGATTGGACCTCTCTGGCTCCAGTATATAGGCACTTTAGTCCATTGAACTATTTGGTCAGCCCTAAGGTTAGATCTCAGCATGAACTGTAGAGACAAAAGAGTCAAGCCCTGGCAGCAGCATTTGCCGACGTGTTCCTCCATACATAGTACTGGTCCCAGAGCCCTGCCAGCGTTGGGTGTTCAGTAAGGAGGGTATCAGCCCTCCTCTGCCACACTGGAAGCCTGTCGGAACTTGTCATGCATTCATGTTGCTCTGCTATGATTCTCTGACCAACAATTCATTGAAAATTTGATGCTTAAATGAAAAAGTATACATAAATATGCAAATTATTATGTAAAAAACTGAAACATTTATCATGTGTTAACATCATGCTTTACATCTACTTACATCAATTTATTTATTTATTTATTTATTTATTTATTTATTTATTTATTTGTCTTTTGAGACAGGGTTTCAGTATGCAATTCAGACTGGCCCGGCTAGGCTCGAATTCACACTGATCCTCCTGCCTCAGCCTCCCAAGTGCAGGGATTACAGGCGTGCACCACCACGCCCAGCTTACATCAACTTTAATTGTTGGAAACACTTCAAAACCAAGGAATCATTTATAATTAATTAAAACCAGCAAAACTTTAACCAAAAGGAAAAACATACCAACCCGGGCTAAAGCTAACAGATCTCTCTAGAAGACAGAAAGAAACTCCCAGCCCTGCAAACTGCAACGCATCCACTTTCCAACCCCCAGAGACTGTGGACATGGTACCGCACATGGCTAGAGGGACTTTGCTAGTATGATTAACAAAGGACCTGCGATGAGGAACTTATCCTCATGTCCCAATGTCATTGCCAGGGTCCTTAAGAATGGAACAGCAGAGAGGCACAAGTTAGAGCATGGTGTCACTTGAGAACATGCTATACTCCTGGTTCTGAAGACAGAAAAAAGGTCCCATGTGAAAGAACACACACAGCTTGCCTAAACTGCAGGGGGCCTGAAACAGATTCTCTGCAGCCTCCAGACATGACTACAGCCCTTGAGCCATTGATTTAAGGTAATTTCACCTCTGTAGATTACTGAAGCACAGACTGGTAGGAGGATAAATTTGGTTTGTGTAAGCCACAGTTTATGGTAATTTGTTACAGCAACAAGTAGAAGACTAGCACAGTCCCAAAGGCAGCCTCATCACCCCAGCATGCTTCAGTGCCCAGCACATGAGGTTGCTCGGTCGCCAGGGTGGGCCTCACTGATGCCCTGGCTTCTCCGAGGCTTGCGGAGCATTCATGGGCCATTTCAGAGCCATAAAACAAGGGCTTAGTGACCCTTGGACTGTGGAGGTCTAACCAGTGTCACTGGGAACTCTATTAGAGACACCCAGTGAGCCACACTTGCAGAAACATCTATGTGGAGGAAGCTTATGACTTAGCTGCTAAGTAAATGTAACTCGAATCACTAATAGATAAAAATGCAGGTATTCTTCCAAAGACAAAGGTAAGGGCTGAAAATAGCCAGAACATGCAAAGTCTTTTGTATGCTTTGTCAACAAAAACTAGTCACACAATTATTAAAAAGTAGATGAGATTTTTACGCGCTCTTTCTTATGTGCAGGTGCTTCCAGGCTCTGGATGGGTAAAACAGAGAGCCCTGGCCACCTTAGGCCTGTCACAGAAAGCACCCTGCTGGGCATGCGGTAAGAGATGCCTGCCCACCTGTTTCCTGATGAGGTGGTGGGGTGCTGGCCCAGGGTGTGTCATCTTCAAACTGAACCCAGTTGCTGATTGCCGAGGCCAGGTCAGGTGGGGGCTGCTCCGGGCTCCCAGGAGGAGAGGGTGCTTCAGAGATGAGGCCCAGCTTTTCGGAGGAGTCATCTTGCTCAGAGTGGGAATGGTCCCGAGAGCCTCCATCCACCGGCTGGTTCCCCACAGAGGAGCTCTCAGACTGGTCTGAGGAAGACGACAGCCCAGGGAGATGTTCCTCAGCAGCCCCTGAAACAGACAGCAGACACCACCATCACAAGAGGAAGGGCATTCGTCAAATGCCTCTGAGGGGCAAAAGCAGGGGCGACTCCAGCACTTGCCGTCATGGTGGGAGGGGAGATGAAACAGCCATGCTGATTTGTCCCTGTGCCTAAGAACTGCCTTCATGACGTGTGAAACCTATGACCGAGACATGTCCCCTGCCGGTATCTTGGGGACAGACTGAGAAAGGAGTTTTCATGACATAAATTTTTTTTGGATGGTACTGAGGATAGAATGTGGAATTTTCACACTGACTAACACTTTTTGCTTTGAGACAACGCCCACGAAGTTGCTAAAGTGCCGAGGCTGGCTGGGCTCAAACTTGCAGTCTTCCTTGCTCAGCCTATCAGAGTACCAGGATTACGGTTGTGTGCCACCATGCTAAGCGTGGTTGTTCTGAGCCTCAGCATCCACTCTAGTGCTTGGGGAACACAGATAAAAAATGTCTACAGAGCTCCCATAAGAGACAAACTTGAACTCAGCGGGACAAGGGAAGTCCACAGAGACTAGTGACTGTGGCTGAGCAGCTGGGCTTCTCTCCAGACTAAATACACAGCATTCAAATTAAAAACTCGAGCCGGGTGTGGTGGCTCACGCCTGTAATCCCAGCGCTCGGGAGGCTGAGGCAGGAGGATTGGTGCGAGTTTGAGACCAGCCTGGGCTACAAAAGTGAGCTCAAGGCCAGCCTCAACTGCACAACAAGACCCTGTCTCAAAAAGACAAAAAAAAAAAAAAACCAAATTAAAAACTCGGCCACCTAGACTGCAGCAGAGTCTGCAAGCACCAGCCACTAACTCTGCACTGGTGACCAGCTAAGCACGACCTGAAGCCTTTCCTGCGATATTTCATTCCCATGGGGGAAAAAAAATCTAAAGTAAAAGAACTATATACAGAATATAGTGGTGGACATATAAATCTGTACATATGCTAGAAGACATGGAATATGTGTGTGCAAAGGCAATTTTGCTATTTGAAAATTTTTAAAAAGTAAGAACTAATACAAAAGTCCTTTCTCCTACCACTAGCCAAAGAAACTGGTGGCCTATACATAATCAAAGCCTTTAGACTAGTGCTGTCTAATAGAAATGAAAAGTGACCCACACATTTAATTTTAAATTTTCCAATAGCCATGTGTAAAAAAGTAAAAACGATCAGGAGGGTTTGTGTATGTGTGTGTGTGTGTGTGTGTGTGTGTGTGTAGTGCCTGAGCTTGAACCCAGGACATTGTATATGTGAGCCCTAAACTGGCACCCAAATTGTGATCTTCTTGTCTCAGCCTGTGGAATAGTTGGGATTACAAGCGTGCACCTCCACACTTGGTATTTTTTGGGGAGTGGGGTTAGAGGAGGGAACCCAGGACCTAATGCACCACTGAGCTCTATTTCCAACATCAAAAGCTATTTCTTAGCCGGGCGTGGTGGCGCATGCCTGTAATCCCAGCACTCGGGAGGTTGAGGCAGGAGGATTGGTGCAAGTTTGAGACCAGCCTGGGCTATAAAAGTGAGCACAAGGCCAGTCTCAACTGCATAGCAAGACCCTGTCTCAAAAAGACAAAAAAAAAAAAAAAAAAACCAACTTTTTTTTTTTTTTTTTTTTTTAATTGTTTTTATCTTTATTATTTTTTTTTCTTGTTTCAGAACTTTTTTTAATTTTTATTTTATTTATTTTATTTATTTTTTTTCTTGTTTCAGAACCTTTGTTTATTCACTCATTTTTTATGGCCGGCTCAGCCCACCCCGAGGGCAGGCTGGCACAGCATGTGGTGCCGGGGATCAAACCGAGGTCCCTGAAGCCACCCAAGCTTTCCCAAGCAGGCGCTTTACACCACTGAGCCATCCTGCCGGGCCCCTGTTTCAGAACTTTTGTTTGTTTATTTATTTTTGTGGCCGGCTCAGCCTGCCCTGAGGGCAGGACTGGCACAGCATGTGGTGCCGGGGATCGAACTGTGCTCCCTGAAGCTGCCCAAGCTTTCCTAAGCAGGCACTTTAGACCACTAAGCCATCCTGCCAGGCCCCTTAAAACCTATTTCTAATAATATGCATTTCCACTAAATACATTATAAATGCATAATTTCAATATACAATAAAAAATAAAAATTGGAAGATATTGAAGGTTTTTTACTAGCTAGGTCTTTGAAATTCGGGATAAGAACATTACACTTTTGGGACTTCTTAATTCAAATTTGCAGTTTTTCAAGGCATCACTGGTCACACCGATGTCACACTAGGGGGCACTTCTGTACACTTAAACTTTCCAAGGGGGGCAGGTAAAGGTGGGATGACTTCATAAGTGCTATGGCTGGTGCCTAGCTGTCCCCCCAAAGCCTCACACAGTCATGGGGTGGCTTCTAGGGTTTGTGATTAATTCGTGATCCAATGCTGCGATTACGGGTGCAAGTGCTCTGGGGCAGATACACCTTCAATACAACACGTGCAGGGGAGAGGCTAGCTAGCCGCCTGGGCTGCCCTCACACTCTCGCTCTTCATTGCCGCCATGAACGGCTGCTCTCTGCCAAGTGCCGCTCTGCCTTGGAGCTAGCCGAGTATGGACGGAGCCCTCCACTGACTGTGAGCTAAGTAAGCCTTTACTTAGGATGTAAGGATGATAGCATTGTGTTCTTTCCACAGGCCACGCACTGTCCTAAATTCTTTATATATGTTAAGTCATTTAATCCCCACAAAGACTCCTGAGGTATTATGGTGACTGCACCGATCTGGGATGAGGTCAGGATTTGAGCTCAAGCAATATGGCTCCAGAGCCTGCCACTGTAACACTTTAAAAACAGAGACAGCCCAAACTGCAGGTACAATGTAACCAGAAGAAAGGTTGCCAGTGAAGTACTTCATAAATATTATTATATTCCTTGGAAGGAATGAACCAAGACTTTGGTGTTTCCAGGCCCTGTTTTTGGGTCCTATAGTTACTAAGATGCTTCCTCTGGCCAGGCGTGGTGGCTCACGCCTGTAATCCCAGAACTCGGGAGGCTGAGACAGGAGGATCGGTGTGAGTTCGACACCAGCCTGGACTACAAGAGTGAGCCCAAGGCCAGCCTGAACTGCATAGTGAGACCCTGTCTCAAAAAGACAAAAAAAAAAAAAAAAAAAAAAAAGATGCTTCCTCTGGTTTTCTAAATGGAAAAATCCACAAACATCAGGAACGCGACCAAACTGGATCTTTTTCCCTTTGTAAGATCTTATTCAAAGAATAAATCTTCCAACAGAATCGTAATAACAAGCAGGCAAGATTCTTTACTAATCTTGTCACTTCCGGAAATGAAAGCACTCCTTACCCTCAGAGAGGGCCGGGAAGAGTGGCTCTTCGTGGAAGGAGACCCATTCCGACTGATGGGTGGCAATCACATGGTCCAAGGTCGTCATGCTAAGAAGGCACTGGTCATATTCACACTGCTGACCTCAGATGGACCCAGCTCAGGGTCTGGGGTGGAGGGCCCTTGCCACGGGCAGGACTCAGAATGCAGACAGATTAGTTCTTCTTGCATTTGGTTACTCTGCCAAGCAGAAATCTGTTTAAAAAAAAAAAAAAAAAAAATTAAAAAGGATTATCATCACATTATCCCAAATCCACACAGGCCTAAGGCTTTTAGTTCTGCCCACATAGAAATCTGAGGTGGTTTTCAACTTGGCATATTTCTCTCTGATCTTGTCTCAGCTCTCCGTTCATACTGAAACATTCGCCATCAGCACCGAGACGGCTGGATAAGCCTTCCTATCAGACTAAATTCCAAATTCCACCAATTAGGTTCTCTAATTTCCTCCACTGTTATCTTGAAATACTGTTATCTGTAATGTAGTACAGTCACTGTGAAGCAAATATGAAAATTTTTCCTATTTTCTTTTACCAGCTGGTGACATGGAAGTGTGGCCTTTTCTATTAAATTGGTGCCGTTTCTTGCCTTGGGCAGGTAACTTTCTGCTAGCCTGATTTACATCTCTGACAGAAACCCAACAATCTGCAGATGGTCTCTTCAAGCATGGTTTACCAATCAAGAAAACCAGAAATGGAGTCATCTCATCCATTTACAGTCAGAGGATGGGGAATATTTGCTTTAAGGAAATATGTGAATTAAAAAAACATTTTCAATCTAGGCCAGTTACAATTAGTATAGGCAAGTCAGGCCTTTTCTTATATCATAATCATGTTCTATGTACACAGAAGAATTCTCATGTGGCTCATAATGTTATTTATACCATTAACATTTTTTTTTTTTTTTTACAACTGGAACCAGCTCTTCATCTTCCGATGAATAAAATCAGAATTAATGCAAAATTAATGTGTGTTCATAAAAGAGCCACTAATTGCCTTGAGCACGACCAGCTGAATACTTGCAATATTCAGATAGTTCTTAAATGACTTAACTTTTAGTCTTCCATTTGGCACATGATAACAAGGAAAATAGGACACTGTACTGTAGGATTTATCTTCAGTCTATAATACCTACTGGGAAAATCAGCATATAAACATTTAACAGCTTTTGCCCTTCTTGGTGAATAAAGGAATTATTTTGTTTTATAGTCCCTAAAAGCAATTAAGGGGCCCAGCAGGATGGCTCAGTGGTCTAAAGTGCCTGCTTAGGAAAGCTTAGGTGGCTGCAGGGACCGAGGTTCGATTCCCAGCACCACATGCTGCGCCAGCCCTGCCCTCAGGGCAGGCTGAGCCAGCCATAAAAACAAATAAATAAACAAACAAACAAAAGTTCTGAAACAAGAAAAAAAAAAGCAACTAAAGTTTACAAAAAATTAATAATTTTCAGAAATATTTTCACACCATCTTTTATTTGATTCAACCTCCATTTTAGCTGAGGGCTTTCAAGTGGTACCATCATTCCTTACTAGCTGAAGAAATTCTGGACAGAGAGAAATTAAGTGGCACCAGGAGATTATCTGTGCACTTAGATGGCTGCAAATGCTCTCGATCAGCTAAGTGGAAAGATACACAAATCTCAGAGTGGTAACATGCTGACACTTTCTGTCCACAATAAAATCTCACATAAAGACTGGTCAGACAGAAGCCACAAGCAACAGGTGTGCTAGGTACACCAAGCTATGTGGAAGATTCAATCCCTGAAGCCAGCTCTGCTGATGCCAGAACATTCTAACTTTGGAGTCACAGCTATAAAAAGGTACTACAGGATAGGCAGGCAGGCAGGTAGGTAGGTAGGTAGATAGGAAGGTAGGTAGGTAAGTAGGTAAGTAGATAGATAGATAGATAGATAGACAGATAGATAGATAGATAAGATAGATAGATGCTTTATAAACATCAATCACAACGAAATTATAACAACATGCAATGGGAAACTCCCATGTGCAAATCTGCCAGATACCTTAGTTATATAGAGGAAGAAACGTCCGGAAACCTCCCCTCCACAGCTTTCTCCCAAGATCCTTAGTAACCCCAGGATGAGGCATGTCCAGACAGCCTGGAGAGTGCAGTATCCTAGCCCAGTCTTACCAGAGCAATGTGAGGTCCACACACTCAGAGCTGATTCTGGGCGCTTCGGCCTACAGTGCCTTTCTCAAGCCCCTATAACACTGTGTCACTCAGTGTGGTTATGGCTGTAGGCCAAGATAACACAACAAAACTGAAGAGTCAGATTCCTCTTCTCTCAACAGCAGCACATGTAAACCCACACTCCCCACTCTGGCCTCTAAAAAGAAAGCCACAGTAAAGTCTGTGTGCTGACACACGCAGCGTCATAACTCAATGGGGAAAACATCCTGCTGCTCCAGCGGTGAAGCCAGCGAAATCCACAGCAAGTGGGGGAGGGGAGGGGAGGGGAGGGGAGGGGAAGGGAAGGGAGGGGAGAAAAAGGGAACTGCAATGGGGATGAGAAAATGCACAGAAATTTTAGAAGGAGAGCGTTTCAGAGATGACTAGCACAGCGCCCAAGTTTTACTAATGATAAGCCCGAGGCTCAAGGAAATCAGGTACAGTGACAGAAGCTGAGATGTGGGCTCAGAAAACAGACTGGCCGGGTTCTGGAATATTCTTGGATGCATAATTCAACCTCTGTAAGCTCCAGTTGGCCCTGCACAACAAGAGTAATAAAACTCATAACTCTTAGGCTTCAATGAGCTGATACATGCCAAGTGCTCAGGGCTGAGCACAGTAAACAAACGACAGTGACAATAATGGCAGACGAGCTTACGCAGGCTCTCTCTGCCCCACAGCTCATTCCAGATTCCTTGGGAAGGTCAGCCACTGCCACCACTGCTGTTTTGCCATACAGTTCAACCAAGGCTGCAGGACCTTTATTGTATTTATTTACTTATTTATTTTTGCTGAACTGGAGATCCAAACTCAGGACCTAGCACTTGCCAGGCAGTGCCCCTGAGCTATTTCCCGGGCCCCCTGCCTTAGAACCAGAGAATGGATATCATGAAGTCACCCCATTTATGCTGTCTACATATTCTCTGGTTTTCAGCCACTGTTAAAGCAGCTCTCCTAGATGCTAGGTAGTGCTCAGAAACAGGACCTAGAAGGCCAATTCAGAAATATCCTGTATGGGGCTTTCTGCATAGCTCAGTGGTTAAAGCACCTGTGCGGGCAATCCCTGTCAGGCACAGGGGATGGTGGTTTGATCGCCACCCCCCACCCTTCAGGCAGCCTAAGCCCGCCGAAACAAAACAAACGCCCCGTGTTAGACTGAGACAAAATACCCAGCACCCAAAGTTAAAGAAAGGAGGGCTATTTTAGGTCACAGTTTATAAACATTTTAGTTCATAGTTGGCTGGCTCCAAGGCCAGGTGACACATGGCAGAAGGGGCAACTGTTAACAGAGGTGGGAAACAGCAAAAGGAAAAAGGAACCTTAACAGCGTCTTTCTACCCCATTTATACTTCTAGGCTACTGGGATGAGGGCAATGCCAAGCCAAGCACTGGACTGATTTAATAATCACACACCCTTAATTACTGCATCACACACTCTAGATTTAGCCACCTTTGAAAAATCCCCATCAAAGACTGCATGAGGCTTTCGACATCTAGACATGAGACACCATATAGTCCCTCTTCACAGATATAGGTCTATTCTGCATGAGGAACCAAGACATCAGAAAAGTATGAAAGGGGCCAGGCATGGTGGCACACAACTATAATCCCAGCATGCAAGAGGCCGAGGCAGGAGCACTGGTAGGACTTTGAGGCAAGCCTAGGCTACAAAGTGAGCTCCAGGTCAGCCTGGACTAGAGTGAGACCATCTCTCAAAAAACGAAAGTAGGGGCCAGCAAGATAGCACAGTAGTCTAAAGTGACTGCTGAGACATGCTTGGGCAACTGCAGGGACCACAGTTCCATCCCTGGCATGACACACTGCACCAGTCCCACCCCTAGCGGAAGCTGAGCCAGCCACAAAGGAAGGAAGGAAGGAAGGAAGGAAGGAAGGAAGGAAGAAAGAAAGAAAGAAAGAAAGAAAGAAAGAAAGAAAGAAAGAAAGAAAGAAAGAAAGAAAAGAAAGCCAGCCAGCCAAGCCTGGGCTGGGGAGATAGCTTCTCTGTCTAAGTAATTGCCTGGCAAGTGCAGGGACCTGGGTTTGATTCCTGGTACAGCATGTCATGCTGGCCACCAAAAATAGGCATAGTGGCACATGCCAGCAATCCCAGTGCTGGGGAGACTGAGACAGGAGGATCACTATAAGCGGTGGGATGCTGTACTAAATAAAAAAATAAAAGATGTTTTGGGGCCAGTGAGATAACTCAGCAGTCTAAAGCACCTGCTTAGGCAAGCTTAGGCAACTGCAGGGACCATGGTTCGATCCCCAGCACCACATGCTGCACCAGCCCCACCCCCAGGGCAGGCTGAGCCAGCCATAACATAAGTTTTTTGTTTTGTTTTTTAAAGATCTTTAAAAAAAAAAAAAGTATGAAAGAATCTAATATATGGAGCTGGGGAGATGGCTCCGAGGCACAAGTGCCTGCTGGGCAAATGCAAGGTCATGAGTTTGAACCCCAGTCCCACAAAAAAAAAAAAAAAAAAAAGAATCTAATATATAATCCTAGCACTTTTGGAGATTGAGATAAAAAGATTGCAGATCTGAGCCTAGCCTAGACAATTTAGTGACTTAGTGAGACTCTGTCTCGAAATTTAAAGAGAGAAAAGTAAATAAAAAGGGCCAAGGCTACATTCCAAAGGCTCTGAGTTTAAACCCCAATGCTGGAGGAAAAGGAGGTAGAGGAAGGAGGGAGGAGAGGAGGGAGGGAAGGAAGAAGGGAGGAAGGGAAAGAGCCAGAGAGAGAGGCCAAGAGCCAGAGTCCAAAGACTGACCTATCCTCCTGAGCTTATCCAGCCCAGAGCAGACACAGGCTGGCTGCAGATAGTGAGTAGCTCCAGGACAAGCTGGTGGAACACGCACTACAGCAAAGCTCCCACCATAATCTTGCAAGACGGGCTGCAAGTATTTGTCAGGGAAGAGCCGCATCTAAAGAGTGTCAAGAAGCCAGATATGAGGAAGCCCTGTAGTAGCAGCCTGAAACCTACCAAGGAACCCAGCAATTATGAGGCTAAGTTCAGCCTGAAATTAGTTCCTCAGTTAAAAAACCTCACCCCATTTTTAGAATATGAATCACAAAGAAGGCTTAGAGTCACCACAAATGAATGATGACTCAGAATCAGCAGCAGGGCTGTCCCAGAATCACTAGATAGATACCTCTTTCACAGCACCCCTTCCACTCTAAAACTGGGGGAGGGTGCTGCAGTGCAGTAAGATGGGCATCGCAGGAGTCGACACGCCTTATGTCAATGCTCTGCTGCATTTATAAGCCCTATGTGTCTGGAAAGGTTCCAGGTACACTCTGAGGGAGTGACCCTCAAGCTGTGCCCAACCAATCCAGCTGGAAAGATACATACACTGAATCAACAAAGGTCCTACTAAATGACCCACTGTGAGTACAGTTGAGCCACAGGGCAAGCTCTGCAGGCTGGCACCACCAAGGGCTATACTGCTTTCCTGGGCTTAAAAGATGTTCTCGGTTCTGGATTGCAGGAAGGGAGGAGAAAAGATGGGGGAAGAAGATCAGCATCGGTGAAGATGAACACCCAGACCCTACAAAGGCCTGTGTCTGGGTCAGCCCGGGGAGTACAGCAATGCATATGGGGGAAAGGACTGACAAACACTAGAAGCCAAGAAGATTCACAGGGAAATGAGAAGATGCTAAAGGTTTAGGAGTAAAGTGGCTCAAAAAAAAGCATCCTTAGTGGAGATGAACACTTCCCAGGCTCTGCTGGGCAGGAACTAAGCAGGGATGGGAACCGAGGAAGCATGCAGGACCACTTATGTGCCCCACAGAGTCAGGGACTGTTGTCATCGGCCACTTTCTGGGTTCTAAGGATACAAGGAAGAAAGTCCCAATGCCCTTAAGGAGGTCGAAGTCCATCGCAGGGAGATAGAGCAGCAACAAAACACAACCTGTGTTCTCTAACATATTCTGAAGAGCTAGCTACCAAAACCACAATACCAGAGAGTAAGAGCATTCAGACATGGCTGAGAACTCGAGCTTTGGGTTGGTCTTGTGCTGCATCAACTGAAAGAACTCTGACAAAAGTGTGGAGAGACAGAGGCATTGAAGAAAAGGGACAGGAATGTCACAGTATCTATCTCACCGTGAGTTACACTCTGTGTATCTAACGGGGGTGGGGGGCAGTGTCTGGTGCCCTAAAAAAGAGGGGTTGGGACCATGACAGCTCAGAGGTTCACCATGAGTTTGAAGAATTCTTAAAACTATCCCCTTCGTGCCCACTGAGAACACCTTCCTTCAGCCCCTCACCATTTCTCATGCAGAAAGTTACTTGTTTCCTTAAACATCTCCTGGGCCTGCTATACAAACCGTTACGCTGGCATGGTCTTGCTAAAATCTGAAAATGGCTTGCGCTGGTTGTACTTAAAAACTTCTCAAGCCGGGCGTGGTGGCGCACGCCTGTAATCCCAGCACTCGGGAGGCTGAGGCAGGAGGATTGATGCGAGTTCGAGACCAGCCTGGGCTACAAAAGTGAGCTCAGGACCAGCCTCAACTGCATAGCGAGACCCTGTCTCAAAAAGACAAAAAAAAAAAAAAAAAAAACTTCTCAGATAGCCAGGTGTGGTGGTGCACGCCTGTAATCCCAGCACTCGGGAGGCTGAGGCAGGAGGATCGATGCGAGTTCGAGACCAGCCTGGGCTACAAAAGTGAGCTCAAGGCCAGCCTGAACTGCATACTGAGACCCTGTCTCAAAAAGACAAAAAAAAACCTTCTCAGATAAACTAAGAAACAAAAAATGAACAAAAGTTCCCTGAAAGCAGGAGGAGCATTAGCTTTGTCTCTAGTTCTACCCTTAGCACTGAGCGGAGTACTTGATGGTATTTGTTACGTGCTCCATAAATACAGCTACATCAATACAGGCACTTGCGTCCCTAGTCTCATTTGCCAGCATCACCCGGCTATGGTTTGTGTCTAGGTGTCCCCCCAAAGCCTCAGGCAGTCATGGGACTCCTTCCGCAGTTTGTGATTGATTACTGTGGGTGTGGGTGCTGCACCAGCCCTGGGGCAGGTAATGTGCATTACAATGTGAGGCGAGAGAGGCTAGCTGGCAGCCAGAGCTGCTGCTCTTCCCTTTGCTCTTTGCCACAGCTGAGAGCAGCTGCTCTGTGCCACGTTCCCGCTCTGCCTCGGAGCCAGCTGAGTATGGACTGAAACCACCACTAACTATGAGCGAAATCAACCTTTCCTCCCTTAATTTTGGGTGTTGGGTATTTGGCCCAGCAATAAGAGAGGAGTACCTGAGACACTTCCTATGTGAACAACATTTTTTGAAAATTTTCTATGAAAAGACTTTTTGTATGTATTTTGTCTTATTCAAATATGTATTGATATATTTGTTAATTTAATATACTACTAAATGTTTCTTTGAGATACATTTCTCCCACATCTCTATTTCACCAGTTCCTGCTTACACCCCAGTCTCGAAATACTCCCCATCTCTGGTTTAGTTCAACAAGCATTTACACCAAGTGGCACTCACCGAATGTAGAGACAGGAAAGGCAGGCTCTTGCTATTAAAACTTTAGAGTAGATGTATTTGTTATCTTTGGCCACTCAATATCCGAAATCCCTTCTCTTCTTAAGAGGAAAAAGCAGGGGTGGGGAAATAGCTCGTCGGTTCAAGTGCCTGCCTGGTAAGCCCAAGGACCTGGGTTTGACCCTTCTTACCACATGCTGTCTATCAAATAAGTAGATAAATAAAGCTCTTTAAAGAAAGGACTGGTAGGGGCTGGGGAGATAGCTCCGAGGCACAAGTGCCTGCTGAGCAAGTGCAAGGTCATGAGTTCGAACCCTGGTCCCACAAAAAAAAAAAAAAAAAAGAAAGGACTGGTAAGATAGCTCAGCAGATTGAGTGCCTGTCTAGGTAAGTGCAGGGACCAGGGTTTGAGCCCTGGTACCACATAATAAGCTGGGCCCACCCCTGGGCAAGCTTCACCTGCCACCAAGACCAGGTGTGGTGATGCACGCTTATAATCCATTGGGGAGGTTGAAAAGAGGAGGATCACTACAAGTCCCAGACCCTGTACCAAATACAGCAGCAGCAACAGCAGCAGCAGCTGTTAATACACACCCACATATGTATAGATATATTGCCTATATTGCTTTTGCAATACTATAACAGAGTTGAACTATTATGACAGATACTCTCTGGCTCACAGTAACTAAAATAATTACTGGTTAATAATAGTAATTACTTCTGCTTCTTTTTTTTTTTTTTTCTTTCTTTGTACCAGGGATCGAAGTCAGGACATTGGGCTTGCCAGGAAGGCAATTATGCTACTGAGCTATCTCCCCAGCCCCAATACCTCTTTAATGAGAAATTTGCAAACCCTGCTGAGGTCCTTAATGCTAAAGCACAGACTATGTCTTGGCTGGCTGGTGAGGTGGCTAATAAGGTGTTAATGAGGACTTCTGCTGTGGCTGAACTGGACCACTGATGTCCCTCAGGACTGCCTGACTGATAGTATCTCAATCCTGGAAGCAGCCACCTTTATTTTTATTTATTTATTCATTTTGAACTTTTTTTATTCATTTTGAAATTTTTAATGATAGAAACAAACAAACAACAACAACAACAAAAAACATCTAAAACCAAAGCTTCTAGAAGAACCACTTATTCTTTTTTTTTTTTTTTGCCTTTTTGAGACAGGGTCTCGCTATGCAGTTGAGGCTGGCCTTGAGGTCACTTTTATAGCCCAGGCTGGTCTCGAACTCGCACCGATCCTCCTGCCTCAGCCTCCCAAGTGCTGGGATTACAGGCGTGCGCCACCACGCCCGGCGAACCACTTATTCTTGCTTGTCTTGTATCTCTCCTCGAACTTGACCTTCGCCTCATGCCAGGCCTTGCCCTTGAGGGCTGGGTTCTGAAGACGTCCTTGTTGACCACCGTCTTGTCCAGGGGGATGTCCACAGAGTACCTTGTGGGCATGAGGTGGTTGTAGTTATAAACCTCCACAAAGGACTTGATCTTCGACCTCTTGGCAATTTTCTTCTTTCCCACGGCAGCTGTCACTTTGTGGGGATAGCGGTCAATGCTAGCCACCAGGGCATGGCTGTAGGGGCAGTCGGAGGTGCCATCGTTGAGGTTCTTCATGATGACAGCTTTGCATCCACAGTAGCATCCGGCAAGGACCAGCACCACTTTCCCCGGTTTCTTGAACTTGCCCATTGCTGTGGGGGGAACCCTCGATCTCGGATGGCGGTGGATTAGGAGACCCTAGTCCAGCAGCCACCTTTAGGAAGCTGCAATCTGCAATCTGTAGGTGTTCACCTACTCTTCCCAAAGATTCTCTGAGTACCCCACATGTCCAGGGAGCTCTGTCCTCTCTGGTGCCCTACTTTTGTTTGGATATGGCTTGGCCCCTAAAGGAACATGTGCTGGAAGCCTGGTCCCCACCACAGTAGTGTTGAGGAAGTGGAGCATCTAAGAGGTAGAGATCTTAAGGCTGGTTACTTGGCACAGGCCTATAGTCCCTTAGGCCAAGGCCAGAGATCACAAATTTAAGCTCAGCCTGGGCAACTCTGTGATGTAAATGAGATCTTGACACAAAATATAAAGGGCTGGCGATGTAACTTCTGGGTGAAGGCTCTGTATTCAACCCTCAGTGCTGAGAGAGAAAGGAAAGTGACAGAGAGACAGAGAGAGAGAGAGAGCAGAGGAGAGAGAGACAGAGAGAAAGAGAGAGACAGAGACAGAGAGACAGAGACAGAGACAGAGAGAGAGATCCTCATGGAACACAGAGCTCCATGCTCCTGAATGGACTGTCTCACAAGAATAAGTTGTTCAAAGAGAGGGTTTGATCCCTATGCACATCATCACTGGCTCCCTTTTGCTTTGTTCTGCCAGGTTCTGACCCTCACCAAGACACCAGTGAATGCTATTTGGACACTCCAGCCACCAGCATCATGAGCCAAATAAGCTTCTTTATGCCTCACCTGAGTGAGGCATTTGGTTACAGCAATACCAGAAGGAATCTGATGTGCCCGGTCTGCGGACTCCAGCTGCTCCGGCTGCCCCATCCTTGATCTCTCCTTCCTCAGCCCAGCAGGCCTGCTGTGCTCAGCTCAGATTCAAGCTGACTACACTGCAATCAGGAAGCTCCCCTGGAAGACGGCCAAGAGTCTTCCCTCCCTCGGGCTGGCTGTCCTGTGCTGTCTGTTGACTGACTCCTGAAAACAACTGTCTCATACATGTTGTCACTTGGCGATTGTTTACTCTGAGAGGTCAGTCTGTCACCAGCTACAGGCCGCCTTGGAAGACCTCCCCCAAAACATTCCTTTGTGATATGTGTTCACTTTTTTAAAAAGAGACCCGTTTAAATAATCTAAACAAAGGTGACTTTTTTATTGATACCCTGCATATTAATTACAAACTTTATAGAATTTTTATTAATCGAGAGAATTAAAGGAGAATTTCATACAACCATAAGATTAATACTGTCCTCCCAGTGTTGAGACAATGTGTTATTTTATTAGGTTAGTCACACTGCATTATACAAAAACAATACTCCTGCGTGATTATCCATCCAAAGAAGTTCTTTATATATTTGGCCATCTTCCCCTTCGGCTGCTTTTTCATGTGTATTCAACTAGATGGCTTCTTTGAAAAATCATCTCTGCTTGTTAGATTGTGGTCTACTGGCAAACACTATTGAGTCATCTCTTTATAGAGTTCAGGCAAAAGAAACATCTTACATTAGATCTGGTGACAATTCTTAAGCCTCAAGTTAGGATGCAGTTTTGTTTTGTTTTCCCTGATAGCACAAACATCAAAAACTAAAGAGGAAAATTAGGAAGAAAGGAAAAGTGGGGACAATAAGACCATATGAAGCATTATTTTCTTTCTAAATGCATAAGGGCCAGAGAGATAGCTCAGCGGACTACACACCTTCTTTAGGTAAGCAAAAGGACCAGCGTTTGATCCCCAGCACCACATGCCGTGCTGGCCCCAGAACCCTGGACCCACTGAGCCGGCGACACAGACAGAGTGTGGTGGCACACACCTGTAATCCTAGCCCTGGGCAGGCTGAAAACAGGAGGATAGAGTCTGAGGTATGTAGTGAGACCCTATACTAAATACATAAATTAAAAGAAAAAAAAGTAAATGTGTAACATTTTTATATATGGGTGTAGAGGGGCATATATACATAACATGTACATATATATGTGTATGTATATGTATACCCCAGCATTGTAATTACAATATATTCTGTGAGATTTTTCTTCAAAATAACTCTTCTGTTTGTAGTATCTAACAATTCCATTACCCCACTACACTCAGAATCAACAATCAAGCCGGGTGTGGTGGCACACGCCTATAATCCCAGCATTCAGGAGGCTGAGACAGGAGGATCGGTGTGAGTTCGAGACCAGCCTCGGCTACAAAAGTGAGCTCAAGGCCAGCCTCAACTGCATAGCGAGACCCTGTCTCAAAAAGACAAAAAAACAAAACAAAACAAAACAAAAAAAACAATCAAAGTCACATTTGGTTTTAAAAACAGGTTAGACATTGTGTCTGGTCTTTAGCACATTCCTGAGACAGTGACCATGAGTGACATGCCAAGTACCTGAAGAGGACATCGTGTCAGTGAGTGACCCTGATAGGAGGTCACAGTTTGAGGTCTGAGAACAGACCTAGTTCCCTCGTCCTTTAAACCCTTAGAAAGTATTATCAGACTAAATCTTTGCAAATTTATCATGGTTAACTTGAGTTTCATATTTCTGAAATGAAGATAATATTTAGCTCATAGGAAGATCGGCAGTTGGTGTTGGTAGCTCTTCTCATGCCTGTCTTAGGACTAGGAATCTATCCTACAGTTTCCTGGGAGTTTTCTGGGTCCCTGTGATGGCCATGTTTCCTGGGCATAAAAGTTAAGGCTTCTAAAAAGCTTGACAAACTATCACTATTACATTTATTGATGTTAAATTGTGTCACAATCATAAAATACATCTGATATGAACATTAAATATACATATATTTCAAAAATTGGTAAAATACAGTCTTGTTTTTATGCCACATAGTTCTTGAAAAATCACTAGTATATAGTTCCAGAATGCAAAAAAAAATCATAAATCATTTCAATTTATTTTTATTATAACCCTGAGATACTAAAATAGATGTCTTCCTTGCTTGATGTACACAGGAACTGACTTACAGATGTTATATGACCAGTTCAAGGTCACAGAGCTGATAGGACGGAGTTGGGGCAGGATGATGAGTCTGCTGACTTTAATTTCTGCTCTCTTACAACTACAGCACATTCTACCTGCAGGAAACAGACCCCGAGGTACCTACCAGCTACATCCCCAACACGGATTTCCTCTCTCCACCCGGCACCCAGGATGAGTCACTATTGCTTTAGATGGTCACACCCCACATTCCTGCTTTCCCACCCTCCTTTGTACCCACTAGTGGTAGGCAATTTGGCTAATTACACAAAGATGAAGATAGGGAAAGAACTAGCGCTTCCAGAAGCATTTTCTGGGGCTGGGGAGATAGCTCCGAGGCACAAGTGCCTGCTGGGCAAGTGCAAGCTCGTGAGTTCGAACCCTGGTCCCCCCCTCCCCCCAAAAAAGGAAGCATTTTCTTTGTCTTTTGTTTTGTTTAGCTTGCCCCCTAGTGAAGACAAATGTCCTTCCTGGGGCCCAATCTTCACTTTCATTTTTTTCCAGGTTTTGCATAAGGTCACAACAATCCTATGAAGCTCAGCATAAGAAACCCACAGTCACTGGCCCAGATGACACTGAGCCACTGCACCAGAACCTATAATTATTCACCTATTTCAGGTTATGTGAAAAAATATTGTCTTTTTGTCTAAGCCATTGCCATTACATGTCCTGATAATGTGGTGATGAATACAACTCTAACCAAAACATAGGAGAAAGAAATTGTGACAGGCAGACTTCTAAGACAATCTTATTCCTGTTGTTAGGCCTCCTGTTATTACTAGACAGTAAAATGGGTTTCACAGATGTAATTAGAGTCAGTATTTAGGTGACCTTAAGAAGGGGAGGTTATGTAGGTGAGCCTAATGTAATTAATGTGCCCTTTGAAGAGATACTACACTTATGCAACCACAAAAGAATTAAATTTTGCCCCATAGGAGACGCTGAGCTCTAGTGAGAACACTCCTCAACACTTCATTTCTGCTGCCACACCCTGTGTGGGAACCCACCCATGCTCTGGAGATCTGTAACAAAATTATGTGGTGATAAAAAGCTGTCCTTTAAACACCTATCATGGGGCCCGGCAGGATGGCTCAGTGGTGTAAAGCACCTGCAGGCGGCTGCAGGGACCATGGTTCAATCCCCAATCCCCGGCACCACATGCTGGGCCAGCCCTGCCCTCAGGGCAGGCTGAGCCAGCCATAAAAATAAATAAAGAAAGAAACAAAAGTTCTGAAACAAGAAAAAAATAAAATAAAATAAAATAATTTTTTAAAAACCACCTATCTTGTGGTCATTTGTCATGCAGCATTAGAAAGCAGATGTGAAAATCAGGGAACTTTGTGATTTTCAATTAGTGAGATAAAGAGAATGAGAGTTTTTTGTTTTTGTTTTTGTTTTTGTTTTTAAATGGGGAAGATTTACTCTACAATTCACAGTCATGATAGTCTTCTTTGAATATATTCCCAATACAAATAAGGAACAAGACATCAACTAAAATCCTCCATTATCCATAATGGGGAGTAAGCCAGACATAATATAAAAGAGAAAAAAACCACAAAATTATATATGTAGTATTTTGGAATATATTAAATATTCCGGCCGCACCCCAGGGCACACTGAGAAGGCTATTGAGACTGAATGTGGTGGCGCGTGCCTGTAATCCGAGCTCTTGGGAGGATGAACACGGGCAGATCACTATGACCCTGTAGAACCTGTAGATCCTGTACCAATGCAGTACAATACAATGCAATGCAACACAACACAACACAACACAATACAATGAGTATTTCCTTCTTAGAAGCTAGATGTCTATTGCCTCGTTGAATGGCAATAATCAATTAGATTGCCTTTTCAGAGAAACTTATGGGAAGAATGTTTGAACGATCACTTCTAGTTCAAAAGTTATGGAACAATCTTGGTTACTTTCTCTTTGACCATCTGGAAACCAACGAATATCCACCAGTATCATGGAACAGAAATGACCAAATTATGCCAAAAACTGTTGCTCACAATAAGAGCTGGGAACAGGGGCCCGGTGGGATGGCTCAGTGGTCTAAAGCCCCTGCTTGGGGAAGCTTGGGCAGCTTCAGGGACCACGGTTCGATCCCCGGCACCACATGCTGCACCAGCCCTGTCCTCGGTGCGGGCTGAGCCGGCCATAAAAAATGAGTGAATAAACAAACAAAGGTTCTGAAACAAGAAAAAAAATAATAAATAAGAGCTGGGAACATTTTGGACTATGCTGGAAGTGGGAGAAGAGGAGACTGAGCAAAGCAGGAAGGCAGGAAAAGCAGAATGATGGTAGGTCTCTTCAGATACTCTCTCCTTTCATTCAGAAAATGGTCACAGACACACGTTAGATGCTTAGGATGCCAAGTAAAGGAAATAGATATAGATGCTGCCTTCAAGGGGCTTACCTCCAAGAAAGGAAAACAGATATGAAACACCTGGGGCCCAGCGGATTGGTTCAGTGGTCTAAAGCGCCTGCTTGGGAAAGCTTGGGCGGATTCAGGGACCACGGTTCGATCCCTGGCACCACAAGCTGTGCTAGCCCTGCCTTCGGGGTGGACTGAGGTGGCCATAAAAATGAGTGAATAGCCGGGTGTGGTGGCGCACGTCTGTAATCCCAGCACTCGGGAGGCTGAGGCAGGAGGATTGGTGAGAGTTCGAGACCAGCCTGGGCTACAAAAGTGAGCTCAGGACCAGCCTCAACTGCATAGCGAGACCCTGTCTCAAAAAGACAAAAAAAATGAGTGAATAAACAAACAAAGGTTCTGAAACAAGGAAAAAAAAAATAAAAATTTAAAAATTCTTAAAAAAAATAAAAAAAAAAGAAACACGTGAATTACAAGCAAAGACAATACTGTAAATAACTGAAGAAGAGGGTGAAGCTTAACAAGGGGCCTTATGACACATGGGGTGGACAGGGGAAGATGTCCCTGAGGAGGCTTCACTCAGCCAGTATCTCGAAGATGAGAGAAGCCAACGATGACTGGACAGAAAGGGAGGAGTAGACCAAGTACAGTAGCACTCAGAGGCTCAAAGAGTCTGAGACACAACAGCATGCACAAGAAACAACTTGAACTAAGAACTGAGTAATCGAGCAGGAGAGGGCCGAGAGATGAGGTAGCTAAGGTAATTCACTTTAGAAATGCAAAGTGGTGTGAGCCAGTGAAGATATTTAGATTTTCCTTTAAGCATAATGAGAAGTCACTGAAGGATTTTAAAGAGAATCAACAAAATGTGATTTGCCTTTTGAGGAGCTGGCAGAGAAGAGACGGAAAGAGCAACGGCTGCAAGTGGAGAGACGCACCAGGGAACTGCTGGAATAGTGGAGACAAAGAGCATGGCGGCTTGAAGCGGTCCAAGTGCTCACCAGAGGACGAATGGATAAACAAAAGGTGGTGCGTACAGGTGAGGGAACATGTCTGGGCGTACAAGCGAAGGAAAGTCAGACACACACGCTGCACCAGGCATGAGCCATGAGAGTGTTAAACTTCAGTAACACAGTTTCAAAAGCACATCTATCAAAGGATTCCACTTACATTAAGTACCTAGAACCTAGACCAGCCGAATTAGTAGTGGTAGGAAGCAGAACGCAGTTCATCAGGGCCGAGAGCAGGGGCAGGAGCAGTGAGGTAGTGCTTCATAGCTACAGGGCTTCTGTTTTCCAAGACAGAAAGAGTTCTGGGAAACGGTATGACAGTGGCTGCACCTTTATGTGAAAGCAATGAAGGTCGCTGAGGTGTGCTCTTAAAAATGGGTAAAGTGGTAAGCTGGTAAGTTCTAAGATCTATATCTATATCTATATCTATATAGATATAGATATATAATCTCATATTTTACGGGAAAATTGCAAACTTTTTTTTTTTTTTGTCTTTTTGAGACAGGGTCTCACTATGCAGTTCAGGCTGGCCTTGAGCTCATTTTTGTAGCCCAGGCTGGTCTCGAACTCACACCAATCCTCCTGCCTCAGCCTCCCGAGGGCTGGGATTACAGGCATGAGCCACCATGCCCGGCTTAAACCACTTTAAATGATTATGCAAACTAAAACATTTCAAAGCAATCTCCATAATCAAATGAAAAATATGGTTGTTTTGTGACCTCTACAATTTTTTTCAAGTTACTAGAAACTACCACGGGGCTGGCAAGATAGCTCAGCAGAATAAGCACCTGCTTAGGCAAACACAGGGACCAGTATTCGATCCCCGGCACCATATGCTGCACTGGGGAGCAGGTCACCGAATCTGAGTGTTGTGGTGCATACCTGTAATCCCAGCACTGGGGAGGCTGAAAACAGGAGGATCACTATGAGTCCGATCTATACAGTGAGACTCTGTAGACCCTGTAAAACTACATGAAATAAAATTCTGTATGATTATTAAATGACATAATGTGGATGAGAATGGTTAGCAGATGGTAGTGCATTACTGAAAAAGTAAGGTCTGCACACTGTTATCTATCAAGTGGCAGGATAGCTCAGTGGTCTAAAACGCCTGCTTAGGAAAGCTTGGGCGGCTGCAGGGACCGCGGTTTGATCCCTGGCACCACATGCTGCGCCAGCCCTGCCCTGAAGGCAGGCTGAGCTGGCCATAAAAATAAACAAACAGGGGGCCCAGCAGGATGGCTCAGTGGTCTAAAGCACCTGCTTAGGAAAGCTTGGGCGGCTTCAGGGACCACGGTTCGATCCCTGGCACCACATGCTGCACCAGCCCGGCCCTCAGGGCAGGCTGAGCCAGCCATAAAAATAAACAAATAAACAAACAAAAGTTCTGAAACAAGAAAATAAATAAATAAATATATATTTTTTAAAAATAAACAAACAAACAAAAGTTCTGAAACAAGAAAAAAATAAAATAAAATAAAAGATGCCCAAGAGGTTGGGCGTGGTAGCACGAACCTGTAATCCCAGCTCTTGGGAGGTTGAACACAAGCAGATCACTGTGCCTCCAGTCTACATAGTGAGACCTTGTAGACCCTACAGAGCCTTACTAAAATACAAAAATAAAACAAAATAATGATGCCCATGACCTGTCTCCCACCACACCCACCTGGACCCAAGTATGACCTATGTGCAGGCTCCCCTTTGCTACAGATGAGTGAGGCGTATTTTCTCCTTAATTCTTTACTAACCGTAGCAGGGAAGGAGGGAGGGAGGGAGGGAGGGAGGGAGGGAGGTCAAGTCACTTGCTCAAGTTGAGCTCAGTAAATGACAGCGCTGGAATTACAACCAAATTTTTTTTTCAACTTCTGGAGTTGTTCACAGACAATTAATAGACTCATGCACTCAACCAAATGATTAACAGGCTCTATTGTGCCACACTCTGATGCTACGGCAGATGTCAGTGATAAATAAGCAATATGGACTCCATAAAGGCCAAGTGGCCAGTGGCTTCATCCATGAAGCTCTTCAAGTAATACACTGAGGCCTGGCAGGATGGCTTAGTGGTCTAAAGCACCTGCTTAGGAAAGCTTAGGTGGCTGCAAGGACCACAGTTCCATCCCGGGCACCACATGCTGTGACAGCCCTGCCCTCAGGGCAGGCTGAGCCGGCCATAAAAATAAATAAATAAATAAGCTGGGCGTGGTGGCACATGCCTGTAATCCCAGCACTCGGGAGGCTGAGGCAGGAGGATCGGTGCGAGTTCAAGACCAGCCTGGACTACAAAAGTGAGCTCGAGGCCAGCCTGAACTGCACAGTGAAACCCTGTCTCAAAAAGACAAAAAATAAATAAATAAATAAATAAATGAATAAACAAACAAACACACAAATAAACAAAAGTTCTGAAATAAAAAAAAAAAAGTAATACACTGAAAGGACTGAACAGTGAGCCTCGCGTAACCATAAATTCATATTCCTTGCCAAACCACTCCGCATAACAGTTATGGTGGGTATCTTCTGTAACTCCTACAGTTACCTTGTACCAATAAGAGTAGATTACATCGTGGGTTTCTATGTATGTGAATATACATTAATACCCTCCATTTGGTTACATGGAAATATAAAAACTAATAATAGTTTTCCAATTCTGACTTGGTTTTCAGTTTTTAATATACAGGGAACCTTAGAAAAAGCAAGGAACATAGACAGGCCTCTCCCCACTACCTCCAGCAGCCCTGATCTTGAATTATAAGGCAGGTTACTACAGAAGATGACCAAAGGTCTCAGAGTGGGCTGCAGCCAGGGTGGCCTCCTAGAAGCCTTGCCTGTGTGACTGAGGATTTAGGAAGATATACAGCATCCCGACTCAGAGTACAAGCTCTGCAGCCCCGTCTCCTCACCGTAGCCTACAATTATGAAGCATGCCTCTCAAATTCTCTGAACCCAAGTTTCATTTGAGAATATCTACTTCACAGGCTCTTGTAAAATGAAAAATAATGTTGTGTGGATGGATTCTAGCATAAAGAATAAGAAGTGTTCAATCCACGCTACTGGCACTGCCCCTTCTGCTAATAAAGAACATGCAGGAGTTAGTTCAGCAAGGAAAGAGAGTAAAAAGTTCAGGATTTCAGTGGTGTCAAGACAGCATTCAGGAAGTGAAAGTGCAAAGGAAGAGGAAACCCAAGAAATTTTGGGAAAAAAGGAAGTAGAGGTGTGAGCTTCATCCGGAGACAGGAAGCAGCCAGATGAGCCCCCTGAGGGCCACAGGCTGGCCTGGAAATTATCCGTGAGAGAAGACAAGGGGGTAAGGGCCACCATGCTGGTGTCACCCACACAGCCACCACTGTGAGCAGTATTCAGGGTGTGAAATCTGCACACTGTGGGTGGTTGGCCCAGGGCAACCTTCCTGGAGAGGGCTACAGGGCTCCCAGAATAGCAGGCAGCAACCAAGGTGTCCCATTGCCGACATGTCCCTGTCCTTGATCTCAGTCAATGGAAGCAGCACTTTGCCCTCAGGATCACCAACTTCTTGGGTGCCATGGAAATCAGATGTGAAGAGGTCTAGCCATAGCCTAAGAGTGAGCGATTATCCTGATTTATCACAACTTCTTCAAGAGGCCCAAACTTTCCTTTTAGAAGCTCCCATCTCCATTGTATCAAGAATAACAAGGACTAGAAAAAAGCAGAGCCAGAGCCACAACTCCCAAGCTTGGTGGCTGACTGTACAATTAAATTAGCCCAGTGGAAACTTGGCTAGCAAAACACACAGCTTTATTCCTTCAAACAGAGGACAGAGGAAAAAAAAAAAAGTTCTCAACCTTCCTTCTTTTCTACAAAGGCAACTTTCCTCCTAGGCTGAACTGACATCCATCCCCTCACCCCTTTCTGCGCCACTCAGTCTCCAGCATCACAGGACCTCGCCAACCACTCCAGCAGGCAGCATCTGCATTGGCAACACGTACCAGGCCCCTCGCCTGGACACTGTCCAGAGATGTGCAACTCCGGAGCCACCCACAGCACATACCCCCCGCCCACACACATCTGCACATCAGGAGAAGCAGGAAAGCGGTGACTGCTCAGTAGAAAACCGCAAAGTAGGAACACACCAACAGCCACCGGAATCCTTAGGTTGCCCTTCATTCAACAGGATAAAAGGAACCTGGGTAATGGGAAACAGCCACTAAGCTTGGGAGGTTAGGAGGTGGTGGGGCCACCAGCCCCTGAGCTGAGGGTAGAGTAGGTCCTAGTGCACACACTAAGGAAATCAGGAGTGGCCTGGTAAAGAATGCAGCTCATGGGAAGAAAATTCAGTGGCAAAGCACCTGCCTGGCAAGCGCAAGGTCCTCAGTGCAATTCCTGGTACTCCTTTCCCCTCAAAAAAGAATGCAACTCATTGGAACTGAAGGTGGGGAATGAGTTTTATCTAGGACATATTAAGATTCAAGGTCTGTGAAACAAAAATATAGAGAAAATGTAGATTTAACACTGTCGTAGCTAGTTTTCTTGTGCTGAAACAAGATACCCAACACCAGAGTTGTGGGAGGGAGGGTTTATTTGGCTCACATTTTGTGAAGGTTTCAGTCTATAATCGGCTGCTTCCAAGGCAGAGTGGCAGGGCAGAGGGGCAGCACAAAGGAGAAACAGCGCAGCCAGCAGAAGGTAGCAAAGCAAGCAAGACCTCATCACAGCTCTTTCTGTCCCTATGTCTTCTCTGGAGTGGCAGCACTCACATCTTTAATCCCTGCGCCCTTGATCCTAGCCCTGCAGCATGAATCAGTTCCAGCGTCACACACTGTGGGTCCAGCCACCTCTCAAAAAGCCCCACCTAGGGCCGGCAAGATGGCTCAGCAGTCTAAAGTGCCTGCTCAGGCAAGCTTAGGCAACCACAGGGACCATAGTTCGATCCCCAGCACCACATGCTATGTCAGCCCCACCCCCAGGCCAGGCTGAGCTTGGCATTAACAAAAAAAAAAAAAAGGCCCCACCTATACTTACATGATGATTTGGCAAGAAGTTATTTTTGTCTTCCAAGAAAGATGATATAGGAAGCCAAAGGGGAAGGCAGGTTAGCATTACGGGAAGTGAAGCCACAGGTACAATGAGCTGGTTAGCTGACTCTTAGGGCATGTCTCTACAAGGGAGAGGGACAGGAAAAAGAAGGGGAGGCCTCTATTGACAAAGACAGACAGAAAAACCAGAGGCTCCAAGGTTGGGGGCAAGAGAAAGAATTTTCCAGAAGAAAGCAGACTTCTCTTGCAAAGTCCTACCTATGGGCACGAAGGTGCCCAGACGGTTACCAGTGATCCTTTCAGGTGTTTTCGGGAGTTGTAGCTGGGGTGGGGGACGGGGGAGGGGATTTGCTCTTCACAGCTCCCACAATGCTCCACACTGGTCACACAGAAGAAAAGCAACAAACACTGCTGAACAAAGTAAAACTACATTGCAGCTCCAGAGCAAGCAGTTAATAATAAGCCACAATTACCATTTAAAGTTTAACAACCCTTAATACAGCTTTGTAAAAGAAAGCCAAAAATCACCCGCGGGCACATTATTAGCCCTGATTACAAGCTCCCGCGGAGGAAGCGCTTGTCTTTTCACCCAGCACATACTGAAATCTACCTGAGGTGGGGGCGAGAAGGTATTTCCTGGGACCTTCTCAGCCACAAATCCTCTGAATAACCGCAGAAAAACTGTAAAACTATGCTCCAAATGTATTCATTTGAGGTTGATGCAGACATGTTAGAAAAGGAAGGAAAATAGACTGGAAATAGCTAGGAGGTAGACCCTGTTTCCGCGGCAGCTTTGAGCCTGCCTTCCCACCAGTTCCAGCAAGACTCAAACTGGACCTGTGCTTTTCATTCCTAAGTGAGAAAACAAGCTCTTGATAGCCGAATAAAACCCCTAAGGGTTACAAAACCTCACTTCAAGCTTCTTCTATAGTTGCAGAGACTGACGCTGTCATTCTGAACTTTTACTTTGAAAATCGGATGCCACTGATTAAACTGGAGCAAATGACTCATGTCAGCGCGGGCATCGACGTAGCCACAGAAAGACCCTCACGAAAGAGGACTTCGGAAAGTGGGGAGAAACAGCGTTTTTGAAGTGTGGAGAAGGATTTTGAGGGGAATTCATAGCAATGTGTCTTTAACTATAATAAATTTTTTTAAAAAACCATGTAAACATTCATTAAACTTTTTAAAATTTTACCCCAGGACATAGAAGATAAAAGGGACAACCTTGTCAGAGGCCACTACGGGGACAGAGGACAATTTAACTTGTGTGCCCTTAATCCATTTTGCATTAAAAGCATGATTCGAGGGTGATTTTGGTTTGCTTGTTTGTGCTTTTGGAAGCAGTCAGACACTTGAAAGCGGTTTTCTTCTGCTAAAGGAAAAAAAAAAAGTAGCAACTCTTGATTTGGACCTACGGATACTCAACAGAAGGGAGGCCTTCATTTTGCTTTCTTTGTTACCTAATACTTTGTTCCAAATGCCTCTGAGCTCTGCATATAGACAAAATGTCTAGTGTGAAGTGGACTGGCTCTGAGCTACATAATCTCATCCCCTCTCAAGACTGTAGATACCAATATGAGAGATTTACAGGCACATTTAACCTTACCCAGAAATCTCCTATTATTGCCCAAAACTGAAGCTCATCTAAAACATGGACAGAAATTTTTTTGGGGGGTGGGGAGGTGCTGACATAAAAAAAAAGTACACCCAAGTTCATAGGATGGCATTAACCAGAAGAACCCTTGAGCATACAGTATAATATGATCGATCAGTCAGAGGGCATCATTTTCACTCGGGCATGAATATAGTAACACGCAAAACCAGTCCACTGCCCCAGAACATGTGCGACAGGCACCCCTGATTCTTAGATCCACCCCTGATCTCACCCTGCCTAACCTCGTAGTTAAATATCACCCACCCCTGAGCTTAACCCTGAAATATGAGAAACAGGGTAGGATCTAGAAAGGAGAGTGAGACAGAGTACTCATGGAAGCTGGAGCTCAGAAATGAGGTTGGAGTTCTTGAGGGGCCTGAGACTCCGGGTTAATTTTAGGAATGGAGCACCGGGCAGGGATATGGAGCTGCACAGACAGCATGAAGATGTCTGGTTTATGGAGAGGGCTTGGAAATTTGAAGTGTAATAGCTTTTGTAAAAGTCTTCCATCCTGCTGCCCTAAAATGCAATATGCATACAAAGATTTGGAGATAAATGAAAGCATGCTGTTATCTGATTGACAATTAATTCAGCTTAATGAAGCAGTAAGCCAGGAGAGTAGTAAGACAGGCCTGAAAGACCTGGAGTCAGTCAGAGCCTTATAGACTAGGCCAAGAAGGTTGGGTTTTGTCCCGGCAGGATGGTTCAGTGGTTTAAAGCGCCTGCTTAGGAAAGCTTGGGCGGCTGCAGGGACCACGGTTTGATTCCCGGCACCACATGCTGCGCCAGCCCTGCCCTCGGGGCAGGCTGAGCCAGCCATAAAAATAGACAAACAAACAAAAGTTCTGAAATAAGAAAAAAATAAAATTAAATTAAAATTTACAGGGCCCGGCGGGATGGCTCAGTGCTCTAAAGCGCCTGCTTGGGGAAGCTTGGGCGGCTTCAGGGACCACAGTTCAATCCCCGGCACCACATGCTGCGCCAGCCCTGCCCTCGGGGCGGGCTGAGTCAGCCATAAAAATGAGTCAATAAACAAAGGTTCTGAAACAAGAATAAAAATAATAAATAAAATTAAAAATAATAATAATAAATAAAATAAAATTTACAAAAAGAAGGTTGGGTTTTGTCACAAGGGAACTGGAGATCAAGCAACAGTTTTAGTAGACGTAAACGACATGATTCAATTTGAATTGTAGCGATTGTGCTGGAAGCAATAAGGAAGAGAGACAGGAAAATGGGAAGAGGAGGTAGTAAATTACAGGGATCAGACACCACAAGATGAGGGACAGAGAGGAAGGACGTCTGTGCAGCCATTCAGGATGCAAGGTCCCTAAGACACAGGGATAAAGTCTTTGGGGTTCATGTAGACTCAAGAAGTTATGCGATACACAAAAAAGATTCTTACAAGACTAGGCCAATGTCTGTTTGGGCTGTTTGCCGGGACAAAGACTTTGGAAGGAAGAACCATGCAGAGACAGTAGGGATGAGATGAACTCAGGGAACGACCCAGTGAGTTTGATGTGCCTGTGAGACAACCACTGAGGGGTCTGCGGGCCCTGTGGGGCAGCTCCACAGCCCTGAACAAGTCCGGAGAGCTGCTAACGAACACTGACAGACGAGTCGAAGGAGGTGATCTGGATTAGGAGACTCAGCATAAGATGGGGAGAACCAACAGCTAAGACTGGAACCCCAGGAAAGATTAGGGTTTATGTATTAGGCCTAGCATAAGCAGTGTTTGGGATTTCATTACATTTTTTTTTTAATTTTTAATTTTTATTTTATTTTCTTGTTTCAGAACTTTTTTTTGTTTATTTTTATGGCCGGCTCAGCCTGCCCTGAGGGCAGGGCTAGCACAGCATGTGGTGCCGGGGATCAAACCGTGGTCCCTGCAGCTGTCTGCAGGTGCTTTAGACCACTGAGCCATCCTGCCAGGCCCTGGGATTTCATTACAAATGTCTTCTTTTGTCACTACCTTGGAGACCTGGGTCAAATTCAACTTCTTACTGTAGGGAAAAATTAAGCTGTTTCTCTTAGAAACTCAGGGGAAGACCAGCTAAAAGAGAACTTAATGTTCATTCCAACTGGTACAGTGAGGGGCTAGGGAGACAGCTCAGTAGAATAAGTGTTTGCCTGGCAAGTGCAAGGGCCTGGGTTCAATCCCCCATTCCAGAAAAAAACAAAAGACAAAACTTTCCTTCCAACTGGCACAGTGTTCAAGTAATATAGAACTAAAGGAGGTTTGTGTGGGTGCAAAAACGACAGAGAGAGCAGTGAGCAGGAAGCTTAGGGAGAGGCCTGCAGCAGCCCCAGATTTTTGGATTTGCACCTCTCCAGCACTGGAAGAAGTGAAGGTCTCTCACTTTTCTATAGAACGGGCTTCAGTGAGTACACCACTTAGGTGTTCCACACATCTGCACCCACATTTCCAACACACACACACACACACACACACACACACACACACACACACACACCACCAGGAAGAGTACCCTAGTTAGGGCTGAGGCTGAGATGCTTGACTCAAACTTGAAGACCTCTCCCTGAGTTGGCTCATAACCTTTTTAAAAACTAAGGATTCTCTGAATCTCCCTCACTTATAATTTAAGCCAGAGACTCCTGTCTGTGGAAATATACACATACATGCAAAGGCATTTGTTTAGGCTTCACACCCACAGCCTTCCCAAAGTCCAGCCATGAATCTGAGGGATTTCTGGCTTCCTTGCCTAAAACTCCTGCCCCAGAAGAACTTATCTAGCACAAGTCATTGTCTGGCCTTGAAAAACAAAGTAATTTGACAGCAGCATAAAAGCTCCACACTATGGCTTCCACTGACCAGGAACCAAGAATTCCTGAGGTCCATCTTCAGTAATGCAGTGGATAGCTCCTTCCTTTCTCTGCGAATCCACTCACCTTCCTCCCTGAGAAAACCAGATGGCACAGGCATGAGACCAAAACAACCCAACCAAACACTAAACCTCAAGCTGCAGCCCAGGCCGCAGCCAAGGGCTCCTGGGTTCCAGCTGTACAGGGCCCCTGGGGGTGACATATATGTCATCCTAGTGAACCAGGCCTCTCACACACAAGACCCCTCCCAAGTTCACATCTGCTGACTGAGGCAGGGTACTGGGTGCTTCCAGGGACAGGCACAGTGAACTGGGACACACTGGGTGGACTTGGCACAGGCTGAGAGGAATAGCTGCCTGTGGACAGAGGGCTAGCTCTGCCTTGGAGGAGCAGGGTCTGGGGCTTTGCATTTTTATTTTATTTTTCATTATTATGGCTGGCTCAGCCTGCTCTGGGGGTGGGGCTGGCACAGCATGTGGTGCCAGGGATGGAAGCAAGGTTCCTACTGCTGCCTAAGCTTGCCTAAGGCCTAAGCAGGTGCTTTAGACCACTGAGCCATCCTGCTGGCTCATAGGGCTTTGATGTGTGAAATGCTTTTTTTTTTTTTTTTTTTTTCGGTGGGACTGGGGCTCAAACTCATGGCCTTGCACTTGCCAGCCAGATACTTGTGCCACGGAGCTATCTCCCCAGCCCCTGAAATGCATTATTGGTGTCCCACCCTCTGGATAAACTAAATTGAGAGAGCAGACATGTTAGCAAGCATCACAAATCACAGGAGAAAAGAATTCTCACCTTCTAAAACGTGAGCCCCGGAGCACCTTTAAGTGGTAAGATCTGTTACTCACTTGTAGTTTCCTTTATTTTTCTAATTTCTTTGTTTTTTATTATAAAAAGAAGGAACTCTTAGTAAAAAACACTGAAAAGCATAGCCACTGGGATGCTTCTACAATATGACTGATAAACACTCTTTGTATGGTCTTCAACTTCCCAGGGACACTTCTATTGTTTTAGGGTAAAATGTTCCTGGGGGGAAGGGCAGGCTGTCGCCACAGACAAATGGGACAAGATCCTCTGACCTTGTGACTTCATGAGCTTGTACCTCAGTGGCTAAGAATTATTTCTTCTATTGTCTTTTCCCAAGTTGATGGAAATTTCCCACCATTTATGCCTATTCTCGCTACTTCCTCAACCTGAAAGACCAGAAAGAAAAATTTAATGACTGGAAGTTCTCACTAATTTTTCTACTTTGATGTTTCTCACATCTTTTAGTCCTCACATCACTCAAGTCCATCTGGAAAAGTTTTCTCAAAAACTCTAGTAGGGATTTATAAGAACAAACCATGCTATTACCTCGATTTGGTCCAGTCACCACTAATAATAGTATTTCTGCTGGAAACGTCTCCCTGACAGTAACTCTTGCAAAACAGAAAAGCCACAAATTCAAAGCATGGAAACCATAAATGCAAACACAGCAAACATACTGGAGGATAAAGAAACAAGACTCCAGAGTGTGATTCTCCGTATCTGTGGATTCTTATTTATTCTACAAGGCGAGATACATTAAAAGACACTCAGAGGGACTGGGGAGATAGCTCCGAGGCACAAGTGCCTGCTGGGCAAGTGCAAGGTCGTGAGTTCGAACCCTGGTCCCACAAAAAAAATAAATAAATAAATAAATAAAATAAAAGACACTCAGAAAGATATTATTTCTGAATAAAATGAAGTGGTTAGTTGACCCTTGAAACCAATCATAAAACTTCAATTTAAAATAGTAAGGAAGCCAGGCGTGGTGGCTCATGCCTGTAATCCCAGCACTCGGGAGGCTGAGGCAGGAGGATTGGTGCAAGTTTGAGACCAGCCTGGGCTACAAAAGTGAGCTGAAGGCCAGCCTGAACTGTACAGTCAGACCCTGTCTCAAAAAGACAAACAAACAAACAACAACAACAAAAAAAAAAGACAAAAAAATTAAAAATAAAAAAAAATAAAATAAAATAGTAAGGAAGGTGCTCACCTCAGCAGCACATATACTAAAACAGTAAGGAGGGGCTGAGGAGATAGCTCTGTGGCACAGGTGCTTGCCTGGCAAGTGCAAGGTCATAAGTTCAAACCCTGGTCCCACAAAAAAACAAACAAACAAACAAACAAAAACAGTAAGGAACCAGATATGGCGGTGCACACCCATAATCCCAGCACTTGGGAGGCTGAGGCAGGAGGACTGATGTGTGTCCAAACCAGCCTGGGATACAAAAGTGAGCTCAAGGCCAGCCTGAACTGCATAGTGAGACTTGGGAGGCTGATGCAGGATCCCTACATCCTGTTGAGGCCAGCCTAGACTACAAAGTGAGATCAAGGCCAACCCGAACTATATAGTGAAACCCTGTTACAAAACAGAGAGGGAGGCAGAGGGGAGAATTAATTAATTTAAAAATTAAATGAAACAGGACTGGGAAGAGCTCAACAGTCTAAGCACCTACATGGTATCTCATGCTGTGCTGGCCCCTGAATCCCAGTTGTGACCTATGGCTGCTATTCTAGCACCAGGGAGGCTGAGATAGGAGGATCACTATGAGTTCAAGCTGTGTAGTGAGACCCTGTACCAAATAAAATAAATAAAAATTTTGGGGGGGCCCTCGGCAGGATGGCTCAGTGATCTAAAGCACCTGCTTAGGAAAGCTTAGGTGGGTTCAGGGACCGTAGTTCAATCCCCGGCACCACATGCTGGGCTAGCCCTGCCCTCAGGGCAGGCTGAGCTGGCCATAAAAATAAATAAACAAAAAAAGTTCTGAAACAAGAAAAAAAAAAAAATTAAAATTAAAAAAAATTTAATTCTAGGCCCAGCGGGATGGCTCAGTGGTCTAGAGCGCCTGCTTGGGGAAGCTTTGGTGGCTTCAGGGACTGTAGTTCGATCCCCGGCACCACATGCTGTGCCAGCCCTGCCCTCGGGGCGGGCTGGGCCGGCCATAAAAATGAGTGAATAAACAAACAAAGGTTCTTAAACAAGATAAATAAATAAATAAATACATACATAAATAAATAAATAAAATTTTAAAGAAATTTAATTCTAAAAAAATTTTTTTAAATTAAATAAAACCGTAAAAGGAAGATCAGCTGCTAGTTTAGAAGAGTACAAGCATCTCCTTACTTGGTTCATTACAGAAAAAGAAGGATGTAGTGCGTGGGAACAATAGTGAATCAGTTATGGTTGGAGATAACCTTTTTTTTTTTTAGTTTCCGCTTTCAGATCTCTGGCTGCTAGCGCATCTTGATTCATCAGTCGCCACATACGCAGGACAGATGATCTTGGGATGCCATGTTTGCATTACGGGAGAAACATCTGTAGGTGATGTGTGTAGAATTTACTGCGATATTTTCCTGACATCCTTTTATTTTTAATAAAAGGAAAGGAAAGAAAGACCATTAAAATGTGGTTTTCAGTTCAGAAAAGAAAAATACAGAGCTTTAAACATGTGCGAGCTGTCACGGTTCAGCGATTCTCACACATTAGCATTAATGTGAGCATTTTATTCTGATAAAGAGAAGGGCAGCTTCCTGTGTAGTTGAGGCAGCATCTACAGGCTTCTCAAAGCCCTGCAACTGGCTTTTCCTGGCATCGGTTCCCATCTCACACACAGGAAGTGGAGTCCTGCTAAGTGTCTCATCGCAGTGTCAAAGAGGTCTCCCAAGTCTAAGGAACACTGCACTCGCTCTTCATGGTGGAGGCCTTCCCCGCCCAAGAAGCTGGCAGCTGAACAGCAGCCCTGGCCCGAAACATCACGCCCTGCATTGCTCCCTCCTTCCTTCTTACACTATTTCTCTCAGAGTCACTGTATTTATTGTTCTTTTTTTTTAGGGAAGGGTCCGCAATGGTTCTCAACCTTTCTAATGCTGTGACCCCACAATACAGTTCCTCATGTTGCGGTGACCCCAAACCAAAAAATAATATGTTGAGACGTATTTATTACTCATTCCAATAAATAACATTTTCACTATGGCATAGCATGGGTTTAAATATGTATTTTCCAATGGCTTTAGGTGACCCCTGTGTTTTGGTTGTTTTGACCCCCGTTGAGACCCACAGCTTGAGAACCGCTGGTCTACAGGGTGTTCAGGGTCTCACTACTGATTGGACTCCTAGTCATCCACCTGTGTACAGCCTCCCAAGAGCTGCAATTATGGGTGTGCACACCACCACACCCAGTCTCAATTGCTGTCTCAGTGCACCCTGAGGCTGGGGCTGGCAAGGCAGGACCAGGGATTCAACGCCCCCAGCCCCTGCACCTGCTTGCAGGCACTTTAAGGCACTGAGCTATGTGGCCAGCCCCAGATTCATTTTTTAAAAAGGCAATGTACAGCCAGGGAGATAGCTCAGTGGAAGAAGTGCTTGCCTGGCAAGTACAAGGTCCTGAGTTTGAACCCTGGTACCATAAAAAACAAAAGGAAAGGTAGGGCTGGCCAAATAGATCCTCGGATTAAAGTGCCTGTAAACGAGTGCAGGGGGCTCAGGGTTCAATCCCTGGGCCTGCCATGCCAGCCCTGCCCCCAGGCCTTGCTGAGATGGCAACTGAGACTGGGTGTGGTGGCACACACCTGTAATCCCAGCTCTTGGGAGGCTATAAACAGGTGGATCACTACGAGTCTGATCTAGTTGTGAGACCCTGAACACCCTGTAGACGCTTCCTTAAAAAAATACAAAAAGAAAAAAAGTTAAATAACTGATGTAATTCTTATGCCAAGCTTATGAAATAGGTCTTTTTATTGTGTGGTTTGTAAAAATAAAGAAATGGATGCAAGAAGATATTAAATGACTTCTTCAGGACCTCATGATTCAGACAATCTGGCTCCCAAATCTGTGCCCTTAGCCCCTTCAGTCTGCTCCACCCATAAGGCTACTTTACTCCTGGTGTTTTATTTTCCCTGTAAGTACAAAAATAAGCAGAAATGAACACATGGTCCTATCTGATTTCCTCATGGCAGGGCCCATGTCTGCAAAGTGCTTGGCCTGGCTGGGTGCACACTCGGCCTTCCACATAGGAAGACAGTCACTGAAGGAGCAGCGACCAAAGCCCCTGGTCCCACAGTACTGCCCAGTGCACCCCACATTCTCCAGGCTTCAGGCTGAGGAGTGAGGCAGATGGTTCTGACCCCTTAGGACTGCACCCCAAGACCTGCTCAGAGCTCAGGAACTGAAAACCAGCCCTGAGCTGTGCATGTGAGCTCCAGGCCAGCCGTGTGACGGACGGCACAGCTGGGGAGGTTGGCGGATACCAGGCTTGGCTGCTTCTGCAGACAGTGCCGCCAGCTGGTGCCAATTAGGTTGATGAGTGACTGCGAGACGTGCCATAATTGATCCCCACTCCACAACTGTCCTCCTTTTCAGAGATTACTTTATAACAAAAATATTAAGGAACAGGAGATAGAAGTGTGAGCTGCGTGGACAGTGGGACCAGGGAATTAGCAAGTAGAACTGGGGACTGTTGAGTGTACAGATGTGGAAGGAGTGAAGCAATGGTCCCCCCCCCTCTCTTTGTTGGTATCGGGGACTGAACTCAGGACCTTGTGTTTGCCAAGCAGGTGCTTATGCCACTGAGCTAGAGCACTTTTCCTTTTGTTTCTAGACATCACAGTGATTAAGAGCACAACTTCCAGACAGAGGTTAAAGGCAGCAGATTCCAAGCCTAAGGCCAGCCCAGCCTCTGACAAGGTCACACTTGTAGGGTGAGCTGCTCTCCTTCCTGCTCCTCAGTTTGCACCACCCACGTGCAAATACGGTGAAATCATGTGCTGCATGGGACCTGGGAACTAGGAAAATTCAATGAATGACAGCTACTTACACTGATTTTAATTATTTTTTTTTTTAAGTATTTGGTACAGGGTCTCACTATGCAGCTCAGACTCATAATGATGCTCCCATTTTCAGCCTCCCCAGTGCTGGGATTATAGGTGTGTACCACCATGCCTGGACTCTGTGGCTGGCTCAGTGTGCCCCAGGGGTGAGGTGAAAATAACATGTTTGGCAGAGGTAGAGGAACACACAAGCTATAGCTCTGGTTTCACCAATAGTTGATATTTAAACAATGGATAAGCTAATAAATTCACTCAAGTCTTAGCCACTTAATCATGGCGTTGTAATTCTTTTCTTTTAAAAGCTTAAGTTAAAAAAAAAAAAAAAAAAAAAAAAAAAAGAGGCAGATAAACACACTCGGTTTCCAAAGCAAACAATGGAATAAAATCTGTTTTCATTTAAGTATCTCACTTTTTATTTATTTTGAAGCAATTAGCCAACTTCAAAAGGCAGCCAGTGAAGTGAGCCTATCACGCTTATAGAAGGATCTGGTGTCCCATTTCAAAGTTCCAGCAGATGACAGCAACTGATAGCCATGCCATACTGGTAGGCCTGCGGTATTAAAAATTACTTAATGCCTTTTCATTCCGATTGTTTCTCTGTATAGAGAAGCAGCACTAACACAGGACCTCCTTTGGATGAGAGCCAGCACTAAGACTCACAAAGAAGCCTGTCATTATCTCATGGTCAGTTTACAATTAAGGATCTTTTGGGGCTACAGTTCTGCCATGGGGTACAAGGCCAGCTGGAGAAATCTTAATGAGTTGACAGGGTTCTAAATTCTTAGTGCCCCTATCCTTATGGAGATCTGTGAAGCAATTTAGACACCACCAAATGTCAGTGGCTCAGTTCACATGATCGTGCCAAAGTATTCCTGAGTGACTTTCAAAAGGGCGCTTAACCTTTCCAGGTCATTTTTTTTTTTTTTTTTTTTTTTTTTTTTTTTTTTGTCTTTTTGAGACAGGGTCTCACTATGCAGCTCAGGCTGGCCTTGAGCTCACTTTTGTAGCCCAGGCTGGTCTCGAACTCGCACCGATCCTCCTGCCTCAGCCTCCCGAGTGCTGGGATTACAGGCGTGCGCCACCACGCCCGGCTCCAGGTCATTTTGGAAGTGTGCAGAGACCAATCACCTGCCAGTTTGAGCTAGTTTATGGTAGGATTAGATTATATTTACAAAGAGGCTTCACAGCCTCAGCTTCAGAGTACTTTCCTATTAATAAAATGAACTTGGTAAGAAATTCATGCTGGAGCCGGGCGTGGTGGCGCACGCCTGTAATCCCAGCACTGGGGAAGTTGAGACAGGAGGATTGGTGTGAGTTCAAGACTAGCCTGGGCTACAAAAGTGAGCTCAGGGCCAGCCTGAACTGCATAGCGAGACCCTGTCTCAAAAAGACAAAAAAAAAAAAAAAAAAAAAAAGAAAAGAAAGAAAAAAGAAATTCATGCTGGGTGTGGTGATGCACGCCTGTAATCCTAGCAACCAGGAGGCTGAGGCAGGAGTATTACTGTGAGCTCATGGCTAGATGGGGCTACATATCAAGTAGCCTGTCTCAAAGAACGAACAAAAGCAAGAAGTGCAAGTCAGAGTCCAGTGTTATTTGTACAATGGGTTAGGGATTATTTGCTAGGAGTTATAGAAGCTGTCACACTCAAGAACAAATTACATGGTCAGGCAGCAATCTAAAGAAGAACACTAAGAAATCAGACTCGCCCTCTCCTTTCTCACTTGACTTTTTCATTACAGATACGACAATCTGTCAGGGAACCTGAACCAGGATGTTGCTCAGTGCAGAGACACCTTCACTGTGGTTCGCTCCCTACAAAACCAGTGCCTCCCCAGGGAAATCCCACTGTGCCCAGCCTAAGGCCAGTGCTCCTTCCACAGCTGCACGGCATCCCTTGGCCCTGGGCACCCAATGGAACTCACAGCAGTTAGGATCCTCCTTTGTTATTTGCCTAATATTGAGTTCATTGTTTAATTATGAGTGATTTTGTGTAAACATTATATAATTTCTCTCTCTGATCTTTTGTTTTGGCCGGCTCAGCCTGCTCTGGGGGGGCCAGGCTGGCACAGCATGTGGTGCCAGGGATCAAACTGTGCTCCCTGCGGTTGCCTAAGCAGGTGCTTTACACCACTGAGCCATCTTCCCCGCCCTAATTTCTCTTTCTGAATAGAGGCTGTGTAAGCCTGAACCTAACACTTCTCTGAATTCTTCCTAACTTCCTCCCCATGGCCTACACTGAGGCTGGATAGTGCCACTGGCATGGGCCACCTCAGAAAGGTTGTGCTGGGACACTGACCATCTCCTTGGCCTCTGGTTGCAGCTAACCACCCCAGTAGCATGGGTCCATCAGCATTGGCTGAGACCACCGCAGGTAACAAGTCCCAGTGAGTACACAGCCAGCTGAGGTGCAGACACAAAGAGTAAAATATTCAAGGGACCCTGGGATTTCAACTCTGTCATGGAATTTTGGCTAACTGTTTTTACCTTACTTAATACCTTAGTTCCTTGTATTTTATAGGAAGACAACAATAACACTGTAAGCCTCCCTCATAAAAGTGACATAGATAGAAACGGAGATAGATACTGTCAAAAGAGTATATATACTTCAGGGGGAAAAAAACTTGTATATTTAGTACTAAATTTATTGAACCATCATGAGATGAATACAAGTTACCTTTGGGCTCTACAGTTACAAGAAGTGCTCAAAGTGGTGGCTGTCCCCTTGCAGACATTTATTAGTGCAGCAAGCTGCTGCTTGGGTAACCTTGGTCACTGGGATTGCTGTGCGTGCATTTTCAATTTCTTCTGTAAGAGCTGGCAGTGTAACTGGTTACCTGTGACATATAACATCTTCTAGGTTCTCCCATACAAAGGTAACACCATCTGCTAAAAAAAAAAATTGCTTTTTCTTTTCATGAAATAATACGTGTACATTTTTGGTGGACTCTATGTGTTCACATGTATAGCTAGATTGATGAAATATAGATAGATGGATGGACTTGTTCAATGTATAAACAGGTTATTATTTAATCAAGTGATTTTATGCTTACCTTTTTTTAAAAAATGTATTTGGTACAGGGTCTCACTATACAGCTTGGACTCAGTGATCCTCTTGTTTTCAGTCTCCCCAGGGCTGGGATCACATGTGTGTGCTACTACAACCCATCTCACTGACTGGCTCAGTGCACTGGGGGTTGGGGCCAGCGAGGCCTGTGTTGCTGGGGATCGAACCATGGTCCCTGTGCTTGTCTAAGCAGGCGGTTAGTCCACTGATGTATCTTCCCGGCCTTTACTCTTACTTTTTGAAAATATCAGTTGCTGGATAAACGCTATCCAGTGGGGACAATGACACTTTCTTTTTTTCTTTTCTTTTCTTTTTTTTTTTTTTTTTTTTTTTTTTTTTTTTTTTTTTTTTTTTTTTTTTTTTTTTTTTTTTTTTTTTTTTTTTTTTTTTTTTGTCTTTTTGAGACAGGGTCTCACTATGCAGTTCAGGCTGGCCTTGAGCTCACTTTTGTAGCCCAGGCTGGTCTCGAACTCACATCGATCCTCCTGCCTCAGCCTCCGGAGTGCTGGGATTACAGGCGTGCGCCACCACACCTGGCGACACTTTCTAATGTATGTGCTCAGAGTTCTCGATCCCTCCTGGCTAGCTTCTCTCCCAGTTTGTACTCCTAAGCCTCGAGTTTAGTTTTGCTGCATCTTTCGAAATGGCAGGCTGAGTTTCTAGAAAGCTGAGATTGAGGAACTTCCGTGATCCCCTGGAGAACTCACCAAGGGAAGGCAGCACTGAGCTCAAGCCTACAGAAGCAGAGGGAAGAGCCTGCTGCTCCTCAGAATTCCTGGAGAGGAAAACAGTGGGCCTCAGACCTCCTAGATAGAAGTTATGGCTCGGAGCTTTCTCATCCCCCTCAGGAGGTACTCAGAATCATGGGAAGTTCTTTCGCTCAAAAGACACACTTTCAAAGTGTGATTTATCTGTCAACCCACAACTAGAAGGGTCTTTTCAAATCTCACTTCATTTTATAGCTTGGGCTTATAATGCTATTTGTTATTTTATACAAAAATAATACACTTACGAATTTCTAGAATTTTCCACCCACACCCCAGTGATCTACTTTATATCATCTTGAAACATATCTTAACCTGTTTGCCAGCACTGAAAATGTTAGTTCTGGAAGCGCTTTATACATTCTTGTCCTGTTTGTTAGGCAGGAACAACACTGCCTCACATGCAACATAGGCCATATACACAACTTTAAAAAAGTATATATAGTAAAAAAAGAAGAAGAAAACCTTGCTGTATTTTATTTCCTATGTCATGCACACCCCAATGTGTTTCTTTCTTCACAACCAGTTTGAAAATGCTCTGTCACTGTGACAGTGATGAGTCAGTTAGGGGAATTGTGACTTGCTCCACTCATTAGAATAAGCCAGACAATCTAAGGTTGGTTCTCAAAGGGCTATTTATGTAGGAGGCTGGGAGGATGGACTGTCATTTGCATGACCACACAGTATAGGTGCTTATTCATTGAGCTGACCTCAAGCGAAGCGAGCAATGTTTTTGGTCTGACTATATTAAAATCCAGCCAAGTGTCCACCCAGTATGCAAGCTCAGTTCCAGAAGACATTACAGCTGGAATGACAAGAAGTGTGAGGGGCTTAGGGTTGGAATACGTGGGTGGGCCTTAGCCAGTGGTGTGGAGCCAGACTCAAGGGTGTGTTCTCAATGGCAGGACCAGTAGGCTGCACAGAATTACAAAGGGAGGGGACAAAGCAACACTTGTTCCTTTCTTTTCTGAATCTGAACTTTCTTCACTTCCTCCTTGCAAGAACCACATCAGCCACTTAACGCAAAACTAAAGACACAGTCACTTTACAGACCCCAGTTCTCAGGATCAGAGCTAGCCTTTAGCAAAACTGCCACATGGAGAATGCTAGAACCTTCTAGTCTTTTGCTCTATTGTGAGGCCTTTCCCTCGAAATATCTTCATTTTCTCCCTTTCAGTTTTGTTGCTTTCAGAGTGTAGTCTGTGGATCACCATCACCCCTTGAACACTGGTCAGAAATGCTAAAATTCAGGCTCCACTCCAGACTGATCAGTCTAGAAATTCTGGGATCAGGGTGGAGCCAGAATCCATTGTTCGGGCCCGGCAGGATGGCTCAGTGGTCTAAAGCACCTGCTTAGGAAAGCTTAGGCGGCTGCAGGGACCGCGGTTTAAACACCGGCACCACATGCTGCGCCAGCCCTGCACTCAGGGTAGGCTGAGCCGGCCATAAAAATAAATAAATAAACAAAAGTTCTGAGACAGAATCCATTGTTTTCAAGGACTCAGGTAATTCCCATGCACACTACAGTTTAAGAACTGCTGCTTTAGATAGTATTTCAAGAAAAGCACTTGAAGCTGTACATGCATGTATTTTAGCAGACGACACAGAAAGACCACTCACTCAAATGCCAGGAGAATGATTTTCCAGTAGTGGCATTTCAAGTCATGTGAAAGACACCGAGTCAAGGTTACTATCCTCATTCACCTCAGCTAATTCAGTCTTCTCCCCACATTGCTACTAGATTCTGACCCTATCAAAATCCAATAGGCTGCTCCCTAGCCACAGAATGAAGTCCAAGAGTACTGGCACAGGATCCAGTGTCCTTCATTATCGGCCTCTCAGTCACTTCCTTGACCCTGTTTCCTTCTGTGCCTTCCTACCTCACCAACCACATCTCCATATCCGCAGGCAGTTTATACTTCCCCATACCTCTGACATCGGGTTTGGCCATGTGATTGACCTCAGTCAACAGCATGAGAGCTGACGGGACAGATAGTCTTTCCCAGAAGACTCTAAACATCATAGGTGAGTTCCCTCTAGCTCTCTTTCCCTTTGCCATAAATGAGACTAACTGTTGCAGTGAAAGGCTGTTTGTTCAGCTCTGTGGGATCCAGAAGGAAGGCAGCTGAAGGGACTGGAGTCTACATGATCCACCTGACACGCAGCATCGGCAGGAGGAAAATCTGTGTTCCTGGAAACCACTGAGTTTTGGGGGATAGGTACCGTTAGTTAGCATGACCTGACCAGTCCTCACCACCCAGAATACCTTCTCACCTCTGTTCTACCTCTCTTTCAAATCCCAACTTCCTGTTGGCCACACAGAAGCCCTCAGCATTTTACACTCAGCCTCAGCGTTATCCCTCACGCATGCCTTTATCTTTCCCAGGTACACCTGTTTGTGCACAACTTTAAAACTCCTTCTGGGTGCTACAGATCTGTAATGATGTCCCTCAGGCCATGGTAAGTGGTAGCTATGGGCTTCCCATTCTTTGAACAGAACTCTTAGAATCCCACTAAAATAACAACAATATACCTAAGTCCTCATCTTACAGGAGGACTTACAGGGAGGAGGCTGGCTCAGAGGGGAGAGCAGAGGGTTCAATTTTCTTGCCTCAGTCCCAGCCCCAGTCACTGGCAGGGCTTTGGCTCTCAGAGTCCTCACCCCCACAGGTCTCTCCCTGCTCAACAGCAAAAGCTACCAAGGGGACTAAAGGTTCTTCAACTTCACTGACTGGAAGGAGTACCACACTCCTGTGACATGTGCAAGATTTGTTTTTGGAAGTGGGTATCTGCCCCCCTAAAAAGATACTCCCTCTAAATGGATGTATGTATTCTGTCTTTAATTCACATTTTTACAGGTGTATGTTTACAATACATCATAGCTATGTTTTTATTGGGAGATTGGTACAACTTGACATATGTATTGGATGTGTTCTAAGGCACCTAAAAAAGAAATCTTAGGAGAACTGGGAGAGTCTGCACCTTTTCTAGGGTCACAAGCTGCAGGGGAAAAGTGACATGATAGGCTGACATTGCCCCACAGGCCCCTGGGAAGGTTCTTCCAGGTATGTCACAGAAGCAGGAGCATGTACAGTGGAAGGTTCAGACCCTAGGCAAATCTGCTCAGTGTGATATTTGGTCTTTTTTGGTCTTTTTTTTTTTTTGAGACAGGGTCTTGCTATGCAGTTCAGGCTGGCCTTGAGCTTGCTTTTGTAGCCCAGGCTGGTCTCGAACTCATACCGATCCTCCTGTCTCAGCCTCCCAAGTGCTGGGATTACAGGTGTGAGCCACCACACCCGGCTATCAGTGTGATATTTTAGGCTTAAAAAATATACATGGGGCCAAATGTTTATTTGATTCTTCAGATTAAGGAACCAAAGGAGGAGCCAGCATGATAGCTCAGCTAACTAAAGTGCCTGCTTAGGCAAGCTTAGGGACTGCTGTTCAATCCCTGGCACCACATGCCATGCTAGCTGAGTGGGGTCCAAGCTGCATAAAACTACAGGAAAATGACATGGGGGGGGACTGAACTAGACCACCCCAGTCAGAAACAGGATTGAATGCCTAAAAGTGTCAACTGCCACTTTAGCTTTCTTGGAAGCATTTGGCCTTTTGTGGTGTGGTTGGTGATTTTTCTGCTGTTCCTTCTCTGTCTTTTAAACTTAACTCGTCTGTATAAAAACCCACAAATATTCCACCCTCCCTCAATTAGCCATACTAGTGAAACGCATTCTGCAAAGCACCAGCACGTTCTGATTTTGCCATCCGTACTGATTTTGCCCAGGGTTACAAAGCTGTGGTTACCAACAGCTAGCATCCATTTCTCTCTTACCTCCCCAAAGAAGCAGGCATTCTTTACTCTTCCTCAAAGCCTCCCTCACCTTTAAATGATACCATCCGGGGCATTAATAATAGCATTTTCCCCTTGAAAGGTAAAAAGCTGCTCGGAGCTCCAGATGCTTGTTGGGCCAGTTTGCACACGTCTGACTTACTCTTCAACAGCGACTACGCACTTCATACAATAAATAATGAGAACTAGCCTCGGCGAGGCTCGGCGCTAGGCTTGCTGTCTTTCAGACACTGGCTCCTCCGATCTTCTAAACAACGGAGGCGTCATTACCACCGCTTCCCCGACCTGGAGCGCGCTAAGCAGGGAGAGGGAGACGGAGAGGCGCGGGGAGCGGCGGTGTAAGGATTCACCCGAGCCCACGAGCAGCTCCTTACACACACACACTCCAGTCTCATCCTCAACTCTTCATCTCTTCAGCGAGAGGCAGGGTCCATTGCTTGGCACACACACACACACACACACACACACACACACACACACACACACACACACACTCCAGTCTCATCCTCAACTCTTCATCTCTTCAGCGAGAGGCGGGGTCCATTGCTTGGCAACGAGCGCAGAAAGCTCGGCGCTCCGCGCTGGGCGCTCCGGCCCCTAGGGCGCTGTCCAGCGGGTTCGAAGCCTGCAGGCCGGGCCGGGATGCTTATCCTGACCCTAGGTTCCAGGCGTAAGTGGGGAAGCTGGAGAAGCTCCGACTCGGCGACACCTGTTGTTGCCTCGCTACTCCTGGGAGTCCTGGACGCCAGAAGCCAGGGTCGTCCCGTCCCAGCAGAGCCCCCGGGGTCCCCAGCCGCCCTCCCGGGGCCGACCTAATCCCTTGTGCAGGACTCGGCGGGCGCGCACGTGCAGCCCGGACTGAGTCCCCTAACGCAGGCGGCGCTAGGACCCAGTGCACGGCCCCCGCCCGCTCCACCTGCGCGGCCCCCACCCCACAACCCCACCCCCACGCGGCCCACGCCACACTCCGTACCCAACGCCGTACTCCCGCGGTGTTCCGTCCGTGGCTCGAGTGGCCCGGGGATCCGGCCCGGCCGCGCCGCTCTCACCGCGCGTTCTGTGATTCGCAGCGCCACCACTGGCGCGGGGCTCTGGACTCCGAGCTCGCTCGGCCCCGCCGACACCCGGAGCCGCTCCCGCCGTTTCTGATTGGCCGCGGCGCCGCCCCAACCGCACGCCGATTGGGCAGCCGGGGTCGGGGCGGGGTCAGGCCGGCGCCACAGCGACCTGAGCCCTGGCTTGCAGCCCCCGGGCTAGGATCCTAGGTCCCCGGTCCCCAACGAAAGGAACATCCTGCAGTCCGAGAAGATTGGAGAGTGTCTCTACGAGGAAAACCGAAGTGCGAGAAGATGAGGATCCTCTTGGCGTTGCCTGGGGACCTCGGGTGGCTGTGCCATCGCGCCCTGGCCTCTTCTGCCGGTCGTCTGACTTCATTTCTACACTTTTCCCTGTGCAAGAGGCTTAGGACTCAGGACAGTAGCTTCTGAGCAGTAGGCGCCACAGAGCGTGGATTCTGGCCAGAGACTGAAAATCCAGACGCAGACACCACCGGGAAGCGATTTGTTCCAGGTCCCAGTCGCTCAACGCCTGTACTACCTGGAGAAAAGGAGTACCAGGATGAGATCATCATTTCCAAGAAACTTAATATCAAGCTTGGGCGCTAAGACCCAATAATAATTGCCCAACATTTCCAGTCATCTGCAATTAAAATATAGTAGTTTGTTTGTTTTGAGACACAGTCTCTCCAAATTGCCCAGGCAAAGCTCAAATTTTAATCCTCCTGCCTCAGCCTTCCAGATTGCTGGGATTATATGATGGCATATACTACCATATCAGCTTGCACTGAATCTTTCTAAAAGTAAAACAAAACAAAAACAACAAAACAGCTGCTACAAAACCAGGTGCTTCCAGACTTCTCTCTCTCTCTCTCTCTCTCTCTCTCTCTCTCTCTCTCTCTCTCTCTCTTTGCGGGACCAGGGTTTGAACTCACGACCTTGCACTTGCCAGGCAGGCACTTATGCCATGGAGTTATCTCCCTGGCCCGTACTTCTGTCACTCTTTAAAGCCTAAAATAAAAGTAAAATTATTTACATTTGTGCCCATTTCTCTACAAGTATTTCTCCCTGTTCTATTCTCCCATGCTGCTAGAATCTTTGAGTGAGAAATCTGGCTTGGTAGACAAGCACTCCAAGATCTAAGTGAAAAACCAGGTTTTTTTGTTTTGTTTTTAATTTTTTTTTCTTGTTTCAGAACTTTTGTTTGTTTATTTATTTTTATGGCTGGCTCAGCCTGCCCTGAGGTCTGGGCTGGCGCAGCATGTGGTGCTGGGGATTGAACCACAGTCCCTGCAGTTGCCCAAGCTTTCCTAAGCAGGCGCTTTAGACCACTGAGCCATCCTGCCGGGCCCCCGGAAAACCAGTTTTTTAACAAATGTATTTAGTACAAGGTCTCACTACACAGACCCGACTCCTAGTGATCCTTCTGTTTTCAGCCTTCCCAGTGCTGAGATTAAAGGCACGTAACACCAGCACAACACCCAGTCTCAGTCAGCCCCCAGGGCAGGACTGTCATCACACACAGGGGATTGAACTCTAATCCCTGCATCTGCCTGAGCAGGTGCTTTAATCCACTGAGCTATCTGGCAGGTCCTGTGAAAAAACATCTTGACCATCTCCTGAAGAATTTGTTTCTATCCAAGCCAGGCCATGGTAGCACACGCCGGTAGTCCCAGAACTTGGGAGGCCAAGGCAGGCAGGAGGATCAGTGGGAGTTTGATACCAGCCTGGCCTACAAAAAGTGAGCTCAAGGCCAACTTGAACTGCATAGTGAGACTCTGTCTCAAAAAGACAAAAAAAAAAAAAAAAAAAAAATTGTTCCTATCGTAGATGAGTATCATGTGTTGTACCTCAAAGAGCCTAAGACCCTAAGAAGAAATAGCTCTTCAATTTCTAGTTCACCAGAGCTTATATTTATATTAATTGAAAAGGTGGACTGGCCCTGGATTGAGCCTCCCATGTTAAAACATCAGGCATAGCAGATTGAAATCAGCAGAAGAGATCGCTTCCATGGCCTCTCCTTTCCAAGCACCAGAAGCACGGGGTGGCGGCGGCAGCAGCTCCTAGTTCCAGTTGCTCATTTTTCCTAGCTGCAGCCTTTGCCAAAGCTGAAGTTCTATTGCAACTGCCATACGCTCACTTCTGAGTTATTTCAGCCAAGGCTGGGGCTGACCCGCGGCACTGAGTGAGCTGGGTAAAGCTTGGTTGCGTCACAGGATCACTCTGAGGATGAAAAGTGAGAGGGAGACAGGGACGAGGGAAGGAAGGGCAATGAAGGAAGAGACGATCTGCATCTACCCAGCCACCCTAGGATCTTGATGGCTGGAGCTTCTCCTGTCTCATCTAGAAAAATGTCTTACTTCACAAAAAAAAAAGAAAAAAAAAAAAGAAAAAAAAAGGGGCTGGGGAGATAGCTCCGAGGCACAAGTGCCTGCTGGGCAAGTGCAAGGTCGTGAGTTCGAACCCTGGTCCCACAAAAAAAAAAAAAAAAAAAGAAAAATGTCTTACTTGATGCCGCCTCTTGCATCCCATTTCTTCTTTGGTGACTCCTACGGAGCACTCAGGTCTCAACTAAAATATCTGTTCTTCTGTGAGTCTTCATTAACTGCCAGGCACCAAGCAGCAGCACCCTAATAACCTATTTACTTGACCATTGTTTCGACTAGAGGACTGTACATCACTTAGCGTGGGTCCTCCATGTCTGGCCTAGTACATGAAGCACAGTAGGTACTCAACTAACATGAACTGACAGACTACCATTACTGACAGACAGGTAAGAGGCATTAAGGAGAGCAGAGCCACAGCTCTCTCTTGGGACTCAGAGGCCATCTTTCACTTCCAGGGCAGATAGGCATTAGGGGGGCAATCAAAGGATAACCCATTCAACCAACTTTTTCGGGGTCATTTTTGAGACAGGGTTGTCCTAGGTTGTCCAGGCTGGCCTTGAACTCATGATGCAGCCCAGAATGGCCTTGAACTCATAACGATCTTCTTTGCTGTGCCTCCCAAGTGTTGGGATTACAGGCCTGCCTCAATACATTGGCTTTCAATCGACTTGGAATAGTCAGTTCTAATGCATTCATCACTGTCAGGAAAGAAAAATGAGATTTTTTTTTCCTTTTTGAGTACTGGGGATCAAACTCAAGACCTTGGGCTTGCAAGACAGGTGCTTATGCTGCTGAGCTAACTCCCCTGCCTGAGGTTTTTTTTTTTTTTAATGTACTTAAGAGATGGTACAACTGATTTAGAAAATAGTTGGGCAGTTCTCAAAAATTAAAGTTACCGTATGACCCAGGAATTCCACACCTAGATATATCTCCAGGAAAACTGCAAGCCTGGACACACAAACATTTATACATTAGTATAAATGGCATTAAGGGCTGGGGAGATAGTTCTGTGGCAAAGTACCTGCCTGGCAAGTGTAAGGTTGTGAGTTCAAACCCCAGTCCTGCAAATATATATATATATATATATATATATATATATTTTTTTTTTTTTTTTTTTCATGGCATCATTATTCATAACAGCTGAAAAGTAGACAAAGCCCAACTGACCATCAGCAGATAACAGATAAACCCAGTGTAGGTAACCATATAGTGGGATATTATTCAGCTATACAAAGTATTCATAATACAGTGGATGAATCTTCAAAATATTATGAAAGGAAAACAAAAGGTCACATGATGTGAAATTTCGTTCCTTTTGAATACCTACAATGGGCAGATCCATAGAGGTAGAAAGGGACAGGTTCTGGTGTAGTCTGAATTGCTGACATCATCATCATGGTGGTCATCAAATATGGCTGAAAGACCACCTCCTTCCTTCTTCTCCAACTCAGCCCAGGTACAATTTCCTTTCACCCTTCCTGCTGCCTCAGGGAAGGCCCCAGTCAGCTCCCTTAAGTACATCTAAACATCCTCTTCAAACTCCACCCCTGACAAAAGGCCATACAAGCCCAGCCTCCCTTTGTTCCAATCCAGAGAATTCCATCCTCCCCACATTCTGTGTCCTCAAAGAAAATAAAGCCCCCTTTCCCTTTTTCCTTCTGCCTATGTCTCTGAGGCATCCAGTGCCTGACCTGAAGAAAACCTATCAGAAAGCAGCTTAGTGATTTTCAAGGATTGGGAGAAGGTGAAATAAGGGAGAGGCTGCTTAATGAAAATGAGGCTTTCTTTGAGGTGATGAAAAAATTCAATAATTAGATAGGGGTTATGGTTAGTATGCTAAATAATCACCGAATTGTAAAAACAAAGGTACACAACCAATATCTTGAGAGTGTAGAAACCATTAACAAGGGGAAGGTCAATTAAACCTTAAGGTTTAGTCACGAGATCAACTCTGCTGAGCCTGTAGAAAGCAGTTAGGTAGGGGTCAGTTCAGCCTCGCACTCATACTTCCATCTTCATTGATCCAGCAGGGATTAACTCCTTAGCTCTGCGTGGTCCAACTGAACTTTGTAGGTGATGGAAACATCCTGTGGCTGAGCTAGTGGCCTAGAAGCCACCAGGGCCAGGCAGCCATTAGACACTTGAAATGTGGCTAGTTGCAACTGGAAACACTGAACTTTACATTTTAATTTAAATGTAGCTAAAGGCTACATTGGTAGTATAGCTTCCACTGGTCGCAAAGAGATAAAGGGACGGAGGAGTGGGACCGTGCGTGTCTTTATGTCCCGTAGACCTGCTCAAACCTGTAGCCATGACAGATTCTTCAGTGAGACCCCACTGCCTTTGTTCTCCTTTCTATGTAGTCTGCTCTTTCCAGTGTAGACTTGGGGGTGAACCCAAGGCCTTCATCCTGAGCTACATCCCCAGCTTTTTATTTTTTTTATTTTTATTATTTTTATTTTGAGGTAAGGTCTTGCTCAGTTGCCCAGGCTGGGGCTTGAACTCATTAACCTCCTGCCTCAGCCTCCCCGGAGTGTTGGAATTACAGGCATAAGTCACCAGGCCACTGTCTCTGAGTTCTTAATTGGCGTCTATCCATAACGCAGGTTTGGTTTTGTCTTTATGATAAGGCATTTCCATTCCACCAATGTGTATGGCCTTGTCACTTTGTGGAACATGGTGGGAAGAGGAATGGTTTTAGATACTGCCTGCCAGATTCCAAAGGGTTGGTTTTGAGGTTGAGAAAAAGATGTGTCTCAGGCAGCTGGGGAAATAGCTCAGTAAAATAAGCACTTGCCTGGCAAGCACAAGGGGCCTGAGTTCAATCCCTGGGTCCACCAAAAACAAAAACGGTGTGTCTCAGTTACTCTTCTTTCATTGCAAGAGAAATAGTGATATCCAAAATGAAG
>PVJA010008002.1:0-66177 GCA_004027025.1 Myocastor coypus | reverse complement strand
TTTTTTTCAACTATTCTTGAAATGATGGGCATTTTGGTTGTTTCCAAGATTTGTCTATTATAAATTGAGCGGCTATAAACATAGGTACACAGATATTACTATGGTATGATGTTTTCAGTTCTTCTGGGAAAATTGCCAGTAGGGGATAGCTGGATTGAATGGGATTTCCAGTTCTAGTTTTTTAAGGATCCTCTACACTGCTTTCCATAAGGGTTGCACCAATCTGTATTCCCACCAGCAGTGGAGAAGGGTTCCTCTTTCCCCACAGCCTCTCCAGCATGTGTCGCTGGTTGATTTCTTTATGATAGCCATTCTTTCTGGGGTGAGATGGTATCTAAGTGTTGTTTTGATTTGCATTTCACGAATGGCTAGCGATATGGAGTATTTCTTCATGTATTTATAGGCTTGCTGAATTTCTTTCTCTAAGAAGTGTGCGTCTCAGATGCCCATTTCTGGATTGGGTCTTTGAATTTTGGAACCCTAATGGTTTTTAGTTCTTTGTAGACTCTAGATAGAAGACTTTTGTCTGGGTACTTGTAAGTTAAAATCTTTGTGAAATTTGTGGGTTGTCTTTTCACTCTGTTGGTAATTTCCTTTGATATGCAAAAACTTCTTAGCTGGAGGAGGTCCCATTTGTTGATGCTTTCAAGTGTTAAATGTGCAATTTGATTTCTGACCATAAACTTTTTGCCTACTCCGATGTCTTCAAGATTTCCTCCCACTTTCTCTTTCAGGAGATTTAATGTTTCACTTTTAATATTTAGATCTTTAATCCATTTTGACTTTAGTTTAGTGTATGGTGATAGACTAGGGTCAAGTTTTAGTTTTTGGCATGTAGAGAGCCAATATTTCCAGCACCATTTGTTAAAGAGACTATCTGTCTTTCAGTAAATGTGTTTGGCCCCTTTCTCAAAAATAAGGTGGCTGAGTGTGTTTGTATTTGCTTCTGCATTTTCTAATCTATTCCACTGATCTTCAGGTCTATTCTTTTGCCAATACCATGCTGATTTTGTTACTGTGGCCTTGTAGTATAACTTTAGGTCAGGAATTGTAATGCCTTCTGCCCTACATTTGTTGCCCAGAATTGTCTTTGCAATTCTGGGTCTTTTTTGGTACCAAATAAATTTTAGGAATGATTTCTCTAGTACATTAGTCATTTTATGGATAATATATATTGAGGTAGTGTTTGAACTGTTTTCTCTTGAATTTGAAATGAGTTTTTGTTCTTAAAAAGGGTGGGAATTATGAGTGTTGGTTTTGACAGGGAACTCAGTATCTCTTTCCGCTTATAAAGAGAGTTTTTGGATGCAAAAATGATTTTTGTTTTTGAGATAAGGTCTTGCTATATAGTACAGGTTGCCTTGAACTCACTGTGGGGCCATGGCTGGCCTCAACTCCAGGCCGTCCTTGCCTGCCTCAGCCTCTCAAGTGCTAGTATTACAGACATGTGTCACCATGCCCTGCTTTGATCACAGACATTTAAATTGGAAAAATATACTTGATAGCTTTTTTGGACTGTAGATTTTGATTTGATTTTCTTTTATGGAAAAAAAAAAACAGCAGATGTAGCTATGAACTAAACTAGAGACTTTCCTCCTTCAAGTACAGCATTGGTACTGTTATTTTTACTTTAGAATCTCCCAAAAGCATTGGTCTTTTAAGCTAATTGGGAAGGATCTATTTGAATGTCAAACCTGTTAGAGAACAAAGTGACATGCTTGGTTTTTTAAGTCCTTACCTGTTGTGTGGTCAGGCTTTTAATGTACCTGATGGAAAAGCCTGAGAAACAGATTTAGGGACACAACCATGTACCCTTTGCTGGAATTGCCCCTGAACTTGCCTAACAACAGTGTGTGTAGTCTCTTTTATACGGTGGAACTTCTACTGTATGGAAATTTCCTTTTCAATTCATCCAGGTGTGTTTTTATATCAAATTAGCCCCCTTCATTTATAAATGTATGCAGGGGTCACCTGTAATTCAGTGGAAATTTAAATTAATCCAAGAATAGGTACATAATTTTTCTGTGGGCATTGTGTCAATACCCTTTGCTCCTACTTGTGAATTATGTGGTGAAATGAATTAGCTACTTTTTACAGAGTAGAAAAATACCACTTTATCCTGCATCCATTCACTTGAGCAGCACATGCAGAGGCTGGTGCTGTGCGTACTCTTGTTATTGCCTCCCTGTGTCTGGTATAGAACAGTGTACATAACAGTGGTGAGTAGTCCTGTAAATCAGCATAGTGATTCTGACTGAGGAAGGCATTTTCCAAGAAGTCATTTTTCATCTTCATTTTGAGTCTGTAAGGTTTTGTTTTGTTTTGCAGTACTAGGTATTGAACTACATCTCATCTCATTCTGCTTTTCATTTTCAGACAGATTTCTTGCCAGATTTCCTAAGCTGGGTTTAAACTGGTAATCATTTTGCCTCAGCCTCCCAGAGTTCTGGGATGATAGGCATGCATCACCCATCCTGCCCAGCCACGGGTCTTTTTTATTGGTTGATTAGAATGAAAATAGCCAGTGTCAGTCGCAGGGATAATTCATGCTGCTGCTTGATATTGATGTTCCACCAACTAAGAGGTTTTCTCACCGCTGAAAAAAATCAGAAATTTTTGTGAGACATGAGGATAAAATTCAAATTCAGTATTCATAAGTTAAAGTATACTGGAACATGTCTGTGTTTCTATTTGTTCAGAAATGTCTGGCTAGGTTTTTACTGCATGGCATGACAGACTTGACACACAAACCTGAAATATTTACCTGGAATTGTCATCTCATCCTTTATCGTAAGAGACTGCTGATGCCTTGTCAACATTATTCATTAGGATAGCATTTTTTAAAAAAAATTACATGTGTTCTTTCAGAAATCACTGGGTACAGGAGATCATACTTGAAATTTTGTTTTGTTTGTTAAACTTCTGTTAAGTTTCCTATATACTAATTTCTGGATATCCTTAAGGATATATACACTGTGTGTTTCAAAAATGCCTACTCTGGGGATTTTCTAAAAAAAAAAAATTACAATATTTCCTTAGTATGTAAAAAAGTTAGCTTGGGTTATTTTTATGTTTCCAATTTCAGCAAATTTAAATTCCTTTATCATATGTGTTATGGCAAGAATGTAGGTTTCACCCAGACTAAAAACCAGGATAGTGACAAACTGCTGAAAAGTCCAGTGACATCTTTGTTAAACACCAGCAAACGTGGAGTTGCAGGAGCACAAATTCAGCTCTTCTGATTCCTCTCCACTTAGTCTTTTATTATTTGGGGACTTAGGCTGTGTTCTTTGTCCTACTGATCATAGCGTGTGGGCCAATGTGCTTTGTAGCAGGAGATGGTTCAGGGGGAGCAAGAGCAGAGAAGGGCTGTACCCATAAATGCTTCATAAACGCTTTGCCCCCCAGAGATGAATGCAGACCTCCCACACCAAGAGCACTGTGTACACTGCCTCCCAGCCCTAGCTGCCAGCTCTTGTTATCTGTGCTACGTTCTTAAAATTCATTTTGTTCTTGCCTTCCACATGGATGTGGTGGTGGGGAAGAGGAGTTTTTATGATCACAAATCAGTGAATGTTTAAGGTTTTTAATTGCACAAGCAGTAAATTCTCAGGAGCATTACTGTGGACGAGCAAATCAGTGGACTTAGGTCCACAGTGCTTTAAGATTGCAACAGACTATTTTTTTTTAAATCTCCAAGGAAAATGTATAACTTATGCACCTCTTAGGCTTATCTAAACCTCCAACTTGGGAGGAATTAGAGAATGTGTCATTTGGTATATTGCTTATTGCAGAATATCTGCAAAGCTACAGCTTAGATTTAACCTGGAAAATTGCAGTTATGTATCTTTAACAGCAAAATGTAGATTTAATGCCTTACACGGTGCATGGAGGCACTTAGGAAATGCAGATTTTCTCTTTTAGGAATCAGATTTCTACCCAGCTCATTCTTTATGTATTAAACATTTTCCTAATGCAGCTTGTCAGGTACAGCCCACACTGGACCAGTGTGAGGTAGCCTTTTTAGAAGAGGCGTCACATCATCAGCAGTGGGGACAAGCCAGGGCCATTGGGAGGCAAGAGTGCTTCAGATTTCCAGGAGGTACTGCCTTGCAGGTGCCCATTTGCAAGGGCCTTAGGGTTGGTGGCCTCCAAAATTGCACACTCTGGGGCTGTCTCTTGCCTCTGTAGTCCTGACCCTGACCAGGATTCATTAAAGGTGCTTTGAATAAAGCACATCATTGGGTCAGAGCCACAGTTTACAGAAGTTAAAGAGATAGGACTCAGAAATCTGTGTCTCACCTCCTCTTTCAGTTTAAGTGCACATCGAAGATTTAGGGTCGTCTACAGCACAGCAGGACAGAAGCACTCCACTGGCCTCAGGTGACAGCCCATCTGGGATAATAGCTTTAAAACACAGCATCCAATGAACCAGCCCACAGGCTGTGGTAGGCCAGTCAGACCACACTGTCACTAGACTTGTAATGCTATCAGATGTCAGTGCTAGAATGCTTGAATCTCAGAGCACTTGTCACCAAAGCTATATGAAATTGATTATGTAATTTTGAAGCCTTTCAATTTTTTAATTAAAATGTTTTATAGGTTCATTTTTGGCCACATGTTGATGACTGTGAAATAAAATTAGAGAATAAGTCATAAGAGTAAAATAGAACTATCCATAATTCGCTGCCCAGATATAACCATTTCCAACATTGTATTTCAGCCTTTAAAAAGTTTTTTATTCTATTGAATTAGCATCTAATTTCACTAAAAATCCATTTTGTGTTGTTCTGGACATTAGAATAAGTAACAATGGAATGTAGGTCTGTGTAGTTTAGGGTTGTGCAATGAATCCCATTTGAATTTCTCTGCCATCTATATGTAGATTTATCACTCATTAATTTCAATATTGAAAAAACACTCACATGGTTAGATGCACCTGAATACTACTCTATATTATAGAAATAGTGGAAATAGTTGCCCTCGCCAGGAGAGTCACCACTAGGGCCCTTTTCGTGGTATACGTGAATGCCTCTGGAGTCTTCTTCCTTTGAGTGGGATTATAAACATTGGGCAGCTCTTACTTGTGTGGATGAAAACCTCTTCTAGGAGTCAATCCTGATCAGTAAGATTTCTGCCTTTGAAGGCATGGAGGCTGGGGGAGGTGGCAGGCCAGGATCTGGCATAGTGGTGTCAGGTCTTCCTGAGTACCATGAGGATGGGGGAGGGACCAACCAGCCTGGAGAGCTGGAGATCACTTGGAAAAAGAGGTGACACTTAAAGTGAGCAAGTCAGAGCAACCCACCATAAGGGGCCTGCTGTCTCCAGAAAATAGCATTCTCCTACAAGTCGACTGGTTTTTGTGTGTGTGTTATGTCCTACTTTTTCAGCCTGATCACACAGTTGCCCATGATAATTAAATGAAACTTGCCAGATGGATGCTTTCGCAAGATGATGGCTCGTCTCCTTGCTCTATTTGTGAAAGCTGGCATTGGATCCAAGCTCTCAAGGATGCTCCTACCTTGAGATGGCTTTGGAGAGTCACCTTTTATGTGTGTTTGCCAAATGGCCTGCCCATCCGCAGGGCCAGGTTGAGTGACAGGTGGGTGTGTCATGCATGTGGACACCCGGTCCTTGCCAACTGGTTTGCCTCCAGGGAGGTGAATGCTGAGAGGTCAGTCTCCAAAGAAATCATTTACCTTCCTTTGGGAAAATAAAATAGTAAGCTTCTGACCCATTGGTCTTTCCTGTACCACATCTATTTTTGTCAGTTGCAGTTGAATTGATGTTGAGTTCACAATTCATCTGGTTAAAACACACACGTGAGCCGACTATTTTAAGCAATTTTCAGATCACCGAAAGGAGTACTAAGACTGGTGATTCACTTGATCTATAGCCAACGGGATTAATGGAGGAGGCTGCCCTCTTGGTACTCCAATTGGAAAAGAATAAGTCAATAATAATAATAATAGCAGTAATCGTAGTCATAATAATAAATGCATTGTTACGTTTCTGAGTCAGTTTTTTGCCTGCTCTTTCTTACTTGTCTGGATATCTCTGTGAGACAGCTCCTGTTATTGTTCTCACTTTACACACAGGGAAACAACATCAGTGGCAGAGAATGGGTGGCATGGGACCTGGTGTTCATGTCATGTGCCATACCCCACCTGCCCTCATGGTTCTGGGCTCAGACTTGGGACGGTGAGCATGCCCCCACCAGGGGTGCCGGGGAGCACATCACCTCCCTGTTCTTGAGACGTTCTCCATCCAGCTTCCTCACTCTCAAAGGTTTAGGAACCTTCAGATAGTTTGCCTTCAGAGCAACCCAATCTAAATTCATCTTCCTTTCACTTCAGAAATAATTTTAAGAAGTTGAATATCCATTGATTATTACAGTTACACAGAAATGTCAAATTAGAGCCTTCCTGCTGATGCAATTTGTTTTTCCTGATTATTTTCAAGCTCTTGATATAAGTATGAATAAAATTTTTGGGCTAGTTTCCACTTCTAAATTTTTGTTGTTTTTTATAACTGAAATAAAGATGTGGATTTAAGACCTATATTGATTTTACTCTTTTTAAGTTTTGGCTTCTCTATCAACAGAGGGATATTCTTTTTGTTCTATCCCTTTGATCCCTTAAAAAGACCATAGAGCTTTTCTTTCTGTGGTAAACAACTCCTAGTTTCACCCATTCTACTTCAGGTCATTGGAAATCCCACAGCAGGTGTAATAACTTGGAATCTCATTGGTGGGAATCCTCTAACCAGGATCCACTTTTAGAACAGTTAGGAATCCGGGAGCCTGGAGCCAAACCAGTCTTTCAGAGTCCTTCTGAGTGGAAGCAGAGACTGGTGGTTCTCTACTCTCTGCTTCTCAGGATTGGTGACCACCTCCCTGCCTGCAGGAGGCAGGGATGGTCCGCAGCCCCTGTGCAAGTCTGTCCTGGGTGGATCCTTATGTCCACCTCCCTTTATCTTTCATTCCTGGTTTGAGTTCTCCCCTTTTCACAAATGTTCCTCCCATCTCCTAAGCAGATTCCAAGGGTTGTAAGGATTAAAAAGTGGCGTGAATCTCTGAGGCCTTTCTGCAGTCTGACATATGATTGCTTCTCTTATTTATTTATTTATTTTTTTTCCTGCAGCAAAACCAGAAATCCTGACTTACGACAGGCTCACGAATGGCATGCTCCAGTGTGTGGCAGCAGGATTCCCAGAGCCCACAATAGATTGGTATTTTTGTCCAGGAGCGGAGCAGAGGTGAGATGATTATTTTTGGCACTGCTTAAAATGCAGAAGGGAAAGACTGCAATTCAGTTGAATTTCAAATGTGCTTTCAGATTTTTTTAATGAAAAGCTTTGTTTTGATTATTATTTTTTTTTATCCATGTGGCTTTTAAAGAGAAGAATAATGACCATATTTTTCCTGATAGACATTAATTTTGTTTGCTGAAAATGATTACTGAATGACTTCTCTATTTTGGTGGTTATCTGCTTGGATTTATCATGCAATTTCTAGCCTGCAGGTAGATAAAGCAATTTTCCAGGACAGAGTAATTAGATTTCCATTCTATACACAGGAGGTAATGTGTGTGGGAAATGTGGCTGTAGTTATCATGAAAAAATTACCTCACAAGTTAATTGCCAAGTTACCAAAAAGTAATGATCGCACAATTACAGTATACATATGGCGTTTGTAAGTGACAGGCTCTGAAAAGGTTTTCTCCTTGATTAGGTGCCCAGACCCTGAACAGAGAACATCTGGCATTGTGCCGCTTCTGCTGCACAGTCCACACTTAAGCCTTGAATTGTCCTTTCACGTTACCTGAAGATGAAAACGGGGTCAATGCTGCTGTTTTTATCCATCAAATGCTATTTAATGCTCTGGCTTTAAAAGCCCCATTTAACATCAGAACTGAATGGTCAGGCTACTGGTAGAAATTTTATTTCTCTTCGAACGGACCTTTTGTCAGAAGAGGTTACATAGTATTATTGTTTTGGGAGGAGCTTTAGCAGAATGCTTTCTTCAGGAGAATTAGATGGGATCTGGGACCCGCAGTGAGGTAGTAGCCCAGCCTTCCCAGTCCTGCAATCGGCAGATTTCCCAGAGGGCTGACTGGGAGCTGGACTGTGCTGCTCTCTTCCTTCAGCAGACCGTATCCCTGTGTGGGTGACAACAGGCAGGGTAGAAGCTGCCATGGGTGCTGTAGGTATCACAGAGGGAGTGGGTGCAGCCAGGAGCTGAGCACCATGGAGGCCAAGTTTAATGGTATTTGGGGTTGAACCCAGGGCATATGTATGGAGTTGCATCTGCAGCCCATTTTCAATTTTCTTAGTAAATTCTGAGAAAGGATCTCAGAAGTCACTAAGTTGACTGATGTGGGTTTGAATTTAAGATCCTTCTGCCCCAGCCTCTTGGTCTGTTGTGATGCTAGGCGGGTACCATTGTGGCCAGCTTGCCCTTGAGTGTTGGGGTGGTAGCCACAATGGGTGCGTTTATGTCAAAATTTAAACTTGCATCTAGCCCCAAACTTGTTCTCTTCCCCAGGACTTTGCACCTTTCTCAGGTCCGTAGAAGGACTCAGACCCTGGCGGCTAAGAAGGAACTATTGAAGCTTTAATTTTGTTGTAAACATAAGCCAAATCCAAGGTGTTTCCCGTATTTGTTCCCCTCAAGTAAGCCTGCCTTACTTTTTTCTGTCCCAAGATGTTCTAATTCTGTCCGGCCGGTGGAGGTCCAGATTCAGAACTCCTCTGTGCCACCATTTGGAAAACTCTTGGTGCAGAGCTCCGTTGATTCTAACATGTTCCGGCACAACGGCACAGTTGAGTGTAAGGCTTCCAACGAAGTGGGCAAGATTTCTGCCTACTTTAACTTTGCATTTAAAGGTAACAACAAAGGTATATTTCTTTTTACTCCAATTTAAGGGGCTATTAGGCTTTGTGTGTCATGCCTGTCACAACTAGGTCCATTTCAACACTGGCTATGTCATTTCTGGTAAAACCTACATCTACCATCGAAGCTCACTACATTTCATTCTGTACCATTTTGTTAATGAAGTTTATGCTTTTCCAGGGTAATTTTAACCATGCTTCTTTATATATTTTATTTGCATGTATACTCCCACACGTGTACATGTTTTTCTAATCATATATTCATAATTGTCTTCATTAGAAAGGGGTTGTAAGTAAATAACAGAATATACTTACCTTATGCTCAAGCATAATTACAAAAATTTAAAATTTAAATCCAGTTATTTAGAAGGAGTTAAGACTCTGCCAGACACTGAATCAGAAAGTTCATGCTGACCTTGATGTCAGTGTGCTAGCAAGTTATTTCTGAGAAATATGCTTTATGAAAAACTAGTTCTCTTAGTGTGACTGAAACAGCCCTTGCAGAGAAGGAGGCGCATTAGTACAAACCTTGCATTTTTAATTTTAGGGCTCAGTTTTTTTGTTTTTTGTTTTGTTTTGTTTTTCATGTGTCCAGTACACGGTCTTATTGCACAGCTCAGACTCATAGTGATCCTTATTTTAAGCCTCCCCAGCACTAAGATTATAGGCATGTGCCACCACACCTTGTCTTGGTGGCCAGCTTGGTGTGCCTGGGGGGATCATGGCACAACATGTGGTAGCAGGGATTGAACTCAGGTCCTTGTACTTGCTTGGGCAGGCGCTTTGTCCACTGAACTATTGCCACAGTCCAGGGCTCAGTTTTTTTGAGATCTATGCATCTGTCTGTCTGTCTGTCTGTCTGTCTGTCTAACTATCTATCTATCTATCCATCTATCTATCAATCATCTTTAGTAATGAAGGGAAGAATCTTACATTTTTGTACGTTATTGATTTTTCCATAGAGGGCCATATAAAAGATACTTTAAAAGTACTTTTCTTAGTTGTGAAAGACATGTGTGCTTAGTGTAGAAAATTTGGAAAACAAAAGGAGAAAATAAAAACTAATCATAAAAGAAAGTTGTTGTCTAGAAACAAAAAAAACTGGTTCTCTTAGTGTGACTGAAACAGCCCTTGCAGAGAAGTAGGCGCATTAGTACAAACCTTGCATTTTCAATTTTAGGGCTCAGTTTTGTTTTTTTTTTTTTTCATGTATCCAGTACAGGGTCTTATTGCACAGCTCAGACTCATAGTGATCCTCATTTTAAGCCTCCCCAGCACTAAGATTACAGGCATGTGCCACCACACCTGGTCTTGGTGGCCAGCTTGTTGTGCCTGGGGGGATCATGGCACAACATGTGGAAGGGGAAAGCCTATGAAAATCTTATTTTTCATTGAAATAGCATAAATTTATGTAGTTTGCCAGGTGTGGTGGCCCATGCCTGTAATCCCAGCACTCAGGAGGCTGAGGCAGGTGGATCAGTGCAAGTTGAGACCACCCTGGGCTACAAAAGTGTGCTCAAGGCTAGCCTGAACTGCATAACAAAACCTTGTCTCAAAAAAGACAAAAAAAAAAAAAAAAAAAAGAAAGTTGTTGTCTAGAAACAGGGTTTGGAAGGGGAAAGCCTATGCAAATCTTATTTTTCATTGAAATAGCATAAATTTATGTTATTAATAAATAATTTATTATTAATTTCTCTGATGACTGAGAAATATAGACCTCTCAGTCATCTGGTTGGGGGCAGATTTTGATTCCTTTAGGAAGAGTCAGTAGCGACAAGGCATGTCCTGCATGAGGTGGGAGGTGGGTCCACTTGGCTTAGATGGTTGGGCCAAAGACCCTGTCCTGCTAATAATTTGTGGTTCCCTCTTGTCTTCCATTGTAGAACAAACCCATTCCCACACCCTGTTCACCCCACTGCTGATCGGTTTTGTGATCACAGCTGGTATGATGTGCATCATTGTGATGATTCTCACCTACAAATATTTACAGGTAATCATCGATCTGCTCTCTCCCAGAGCACTGTAATGGCCAAGCGGTAATCATTAAAAGGTGATATATCTGTCTTTTTCTCCTGCAGAAGCCCATGTATGAAGTGCAGTGGAAGGTTGTCGAGGAGATAAATGGAAACAATTATGTTTACATAGACCCAACACAACTTCCTTATGATCACAAATGGGAGTTTCCCAGAAACCGGTTGAGCTTTGGTCAGTATCAAACAGGGGCTTTCCACACAGCCTTCTTGTGTGCACAGAACAATGCCTTAAGGGTACTCTGGAGGCTTCCTTTGTGCTGTTCCACCTGAAATAAATGTTTGCTGTGAAGTTTCACAGATGTTAATAGGCTTGGCAGAGGGAACATGACAGGGAACTGTCTTTAGAATTTGTCTTGGATTCCTTTGTGGAGTTTGAAACTTCCCAGTTGGCCCTACAGTTCCACTATCACCTCTGACGTTGCTATCCTTCTTTCTAAAGGGAAGACCTTGGGTGCTGGTGCTTTTGGGAAAGTTGTAGAGGCCACTGCATACGGCTTGATTAAATCAGATGCAGCCATGACTGTTGCTGTGAAGATGCTGAAACGTAAGTGTTTCTGTGCTACAGGACATGCCTCGTACCTGTTTGCCAAATTTAATTTATTTTGCTAAAGTAAGCCCTTTTCAATTTTAGCAAGTGCCCATTTAACGGAACGAGAGGCCCTCATGTCTGAGCTCAAGGTGCTGAGTTACCTCGGGAATCACATGAACATTGTGAATCTCCTTGGAGCATGCACAGTGGGAGGTGAGGCTGCATCTGGATAGCCTTAATTATGTCAGGTTACCAAAGAAGGAAAGTTCTCATGTTATGTTGACAGTGATTCTTGATAAATTGCTTGCAAGATTTTTATTTTGTTCTGTTCTGAACAAATGGATGAATGTGTATTTGTCTTTCTATGCATGGCCTGTTATTAGTCCCATGTGATCACTACACATTGGTATATGTGTTGCACATCATACTAGTGTACCCGATAAGTAAGTGCAGGCATTATATATCAATAGAAGAAACATTTGGGAATTTATAGGGAAAGCATAAGTGAGGGACTGAATTGGTGAATGATGCCATGAATTTTTAAAAATGTGGATTTTACTTTCTCATCCTGTAAGAAACAGCTCAGGATATAGACTCATTACCATCAAATATGCAACATTAGAAGAGTCACTTTTTGGGCCAGGGAGGGGGAGATAGCTCAGCAAGATGAGCCCCTACCTAGCAAGCACAAGCAAGGTGCTGAGTTCAGTTCCAGTACCACACACACACACAGACACACACACACACACACACACACACACACACACACACACACGTTGCTCTCCTAAATGTCCTGCCTCCACTAGCAAAATTTTCTTGTTTTATATTGATAGACCACATTTAGTCAACAAGGAGTTAATATTCCCTTGCATACCACAATTTAAAATAGGCCTCCAAGTGGCCCAGTTCTCAAGTCCATGGCCAGTAAAAGTAAGCATTTCACTTTTGTAAAAATCAATTTCCAGTTCTGAAGTCTTACTCAAGGTTCCATTGAGGCTTTCTCTGATGTTTTCAGAAGGCATTTCAGCCGAAAGAAACAAAGATGTGTAAGATGAGTTGTTTCTGGATATCTGGAGAGATCACAAGGAAGTTGGCAGCTTTAGATAACGTTGTAACACCCGCCCCCACAAATCCAGAAGTGACACTCTGCCATATCATGAATTGTTCATGAGACAGTTTCTACCCAAGGCAATTACTTGCCTATTAACTTCAGAACTAAGTTTGAAGCATTTGGAGCACCAGAATTCTCTTTCCCTTGTAGTGTTCAGAACATAGGTCATTTCAGGATTTTTCCCATCTTCCAGTCTGGCCTCAGCTGTGGCTGATTTTCCTACTCTGCTACAGTCTGCGCTCTTCATTTCCATAACAACGTTCACTTGTAGTGAGTTGTGAAGCCCTGCCATAAACCGAAGTGAATCAAGGATTCACATAGAAAGCATGGGAATAGTAGGACATTTGGAAGTAGTAGCATCTGTCTGCAAAACCAGCATCCCTGCCTAGCTCCTAGCAGTCCTGTAACTTAGAAATTCAGTCTCAGGGAGGAGGATCACAAGTGTGACTGTAGCCCTGGGCAACTTAGTGACTTAACAAGAACCAGTCTTTAAGAACGGCTAGAGACATAACTCAGTGTGTAGGCCCTAGACTTAATCCCTGGTACCATTAAGGAAGAAGGCAGGGGATATGGCTCAGTGGCAGCATGCCTGCATGGCAAGCGTGAGGTCTTAGTTCTATTCCCAGCACACACCCCACCCCCACAAAGAAAGAAAAAGGTAAAAAGGGACTTCCTTGTTTAATTTTCTTTGTCTAATGTTGCTTTTTTAAAAGTGATGTTAGTAGAATGATATTGGAACAGTCATTGAAGCTGAATGTTAATAGTCATGATCATCCATGGTATTTTTAGAGGAGACAGGATTCTCTATAGTTTATATCTCACCTCCTGGTACTTGTTCTTATATCCTTGTAGGGCCCACCCTGGTCATTACAGAATATTGTTGCTATGGTGATCTTTTGAATTTTTTGAGAAGAAAACGTGATTCTTTTATTTGCTCAAAGCAAGAAGATCAGGCAGAAGCAGCACTTTATAAGAACCTTTTGCATTCAAAGGAGTCTTCCTGGTAAGGCTGATTTGCATAAACAGTCAGCTGTTGACAGGCAGTTCATGGGGTCATAAGGGTTTGCAATCAAGGCTGATTCTTTAAAAAGTGAACCAAGATACTCTGAGGTATGAAATCAGAATTATTAAATTATTTAAATGTGATTAACTGTTTGGGAAGTTCAAATAGTGTTTTTAAAGATTCAAATCATGTTAAACTTAGATGTTTGCTTTTTAAAAATATATGCATTTCATTTTGCCTGTTAGCCTTAGTTCTGTGCGGTCAGATACAGCTAGCTGTACCTGTTTCTTTGATCACAGTTCCATTCTTACCTGTGTTTCCATTTATACTGCTGAGTGTAATCTTTGCATCTTTTTGGTCATTTCAGGCAGGGTCTCACTGTGTAGTCTAGGCTGGCCTAAGAATTTGTAGCAGTCCTGCCTCAGCCTCTCAAGGATAGGGATTATAGGCATACCTCTGTGCACATCCTTACAGTATGAATCTTTATAGGGAAGATGCTAAAGGCTGTCAAGTTGTTAGAGTAAAGCCTTTTAAAACTTCTAGCCTCATAGTAGAGTGGTCCGGTACATGCAAACTTTTGCTATCGTGCCCTGAATTATTCCCCTCTACCAGCCTCCCCTTTAGTTTATCATGCTATAGAGACATAACTATTCTAGCACATTTTGAAAGATCTCTCAGCTTTATTTTCATCTCTTTCATCACTGGTGCTATTCTAAGGCTGAATGATGTGTAAAGATCTTCAAGTTCCATCATGAAAAATTATTTTGGTTTACAACCAGAGGAGACAAACACCTTCTCTGCCATACCTTTCCTGTTCTTTTTCCTCAATGCTATTAATATCTGCCATTTAAGATTTCCTAGGTTACTTAATCCTGAGAGAACTGCAGTCATTCCTAGTCCCTCTTAACATTGACACTAGGGGCTAGGAATGTGGCTCAGTGGTAGAGCACATGGTCAGCACATGAGAGGCCCAGGACCAAAATAAATAAGGAAATAAGACTTTGCCTCTGTGTCATCTGTATTTTAAGATGGTAAACTGTCTTCTTCTGATTGCTAAACATTATATCCCCAAGGAGACCTCAGTAAATATTATTGATGGGCAATAGTTTTTAAAGCCATTTGTTGTACCTCTGGCTAAAGTTTAAATCCCAGGTGAAGCTTTTTATCTTACATCTTTTTTGTTGGTAAATTTCAATAACTCAAAGTGGTAGCAAGATACTGTAAAAGCTATGCTTTATTAGTTTTAGTGGCACAGTATTGTGTATATGAAGACTTGAGCCCTGTTATGTTGTTTCCAAACCTTGGCCCTTTAACTTTCAAAAATAATGGCCTGAATTGTTCAGTCCTGTATGGTGTGCTCTGTGCTTTGGGATCCCATATGGGTTTGGAGTCTCCAGCATGCTCTGAAGGAGGTTGTTGTCATGGTGTTTTTATGCTAATCAGAAGCAGGAAGTACTAGAAATCTTGAAGAGTCTCCAGCCAAATGTTGCAGATTCAAGAGGTCCAGATGGTTCAGAAAATCATCCAAATTATTGGTGTTTATCTGAACCAAACTTGGTTTTTTTAAACCTCCTTCCATCAGTCCCTATATGTTAAGGATCACTCTCGCAGCACATCTTGGAAGCTCTCATCCTTTTGTCTTTTGTCTTGTCTCTGCAAGGGCTAATTTAGAGAGTGTGGAGTAATGTGAGATAATGTCTTTGGCTCTCTGTCTCATTTCAAACCCACCAGATCTAGAGATGGGGCACTTCTAACTTGAATCCCACCAAAAGGACATCTGATTCTATATGAGATCTGGACTCTCATATGGAATATTAAAAACTTATGGAGCATGTTTTATAAGCTCTTCATTCAGTGTCGCATTGCTTTTCGCAACATCAGTCCATATTGTCCGGAGGGGCCACTTGGCTGTCCCCACCTCATCCTTGTCCTAGGCAGCTCTGACCTGATTGATCTTTATCTCTTCCAGCAGTGACAACAACAGTGAGTACATGGATATGAAGCCTGGAGTTTCGTATGTTGTCCCCACCAAGGCAGACAAAAGAAGGTCAGCACGAATAGGTGGGTACCTGTGGAAGAGTCACATTGTTCACAAAGGGTCTGTCACACTCTGTGGCATGGAACAGCATTTCCAGGAGAGTCCTCTATGTCAAAGCCAAGGGTCAGTGCTCTTAAGGTTTGCTGTTGGGTGTTGGTCTAGAGCGTGTATTTTTGTATTTGATCATCTTACTGTATATTTGGGGTTTAAAAAATCAGTTTATCTTCCCTCAGTCCTAAGAAACTGATGACCTAGCCTGGGAGTGTTGACTGCTTTTTTTTTTGAGTGTTGACTATTGATTTTATGATTCAACATCCTCTTTCCTCAACACTGGGGAGGTGATTGTCTTGCCAAAGTTCATGTCCATTTTTGGTATTATCGTTACTGGGGTGCTACTAACCTTTAAGTTTTACTTGCTACAAAATTCCCTCTCTTCTAGCAGGCTCCTACATAGAAAGAGATGTGACGCCTGCCGTCATGGAGGATGATGAGTTGGCCCTGGACCTGGAGGATTTGCTGAGCTTTTCTTACCAGGTGGCAAAGGGCATGGCTTTCCTTGCCTCAAAGAATGTAAGTGAGAGTAATTCTCAGAAGAGTATTTTTTTTTTTTTTCGTTAATAAAGAACAGAGTATTTCAGAGCCCTAGTTAGAATGCAGAGTGTCATTTTGAAGTGTGGTAACCCAAAGAAGAGGAAATTTAGTTTCTTCATGTTCCAACTGCTGTCTCTTTGGAATTCCTGTTCTAATTTATAAGCTTTAAAGTGCAAACCTGTCTAAATGAGCTTTCCAAGAATATTCTTTTATATGCAGTGAATTCATTTAAAACTTTTAGCTTTAGGATATAGGATATGCTTCTAAAAAATAGATAATCATTTTATCAGTAAAAGCAGGCCTGTGCTTCATAGTAGCCATGTGTGATAAAGCATACAGTTGGGTCGTATTGATGTTGGACCCTAAATATTAACATGTGTGGCTTACAAAATATCAGGAAATAGGGGTCATAGATAATAATACAGGGGAAAGGATGGGGAGTGGAAGGAAATGATGGACCCAAAATGAGGAATATGGATTCAGGGAGGATAAGAGGAACTGTGCAGGAAGTAGGACTAAGTGATGTGAGGTCACACTTGTACCCTCACGCATCATTGGTGACATTTCCAAACAATTACCAAACTAAAAAAGGAGCTTGGATGGCTGAAATAAAGACCATTTTCTGGTGTCCTTGGGAGATGTCAAACTGAAGTTGTGAAGACATTTTAGAAACTGTTTGAAAGAATACTCAAAGAGATACATAGGAAATAAATTTTCCTTTGAAAAAAAAAACAATTTGACTATTTATATTTTCCTATGAATGAAAGCATTGCTGAGAAAGGGGAGCGGCATTTAGTCAAATTGATTTTCAAAGTGATTTGAGTAATTAGGATTCAGATAATGTGGATCACAAAATGTGAACGTCATTCAAAGCGCAATTTTGATTCTTATTTTTGGCGTGCTGAGTACTTTTTAAATGGAAAACAAAAGTTTTGGGTTTTTAATAATAAAAACAACCTTTTCAGAATCAAAAATAGTTTTCATTCTTTGAAAGTTAAAATGAATTTCAATGGCTTTCTTTTCTCCCTCAACCTAATAGTGTATTCACAGAGACTTGGCAGCCCGAAATATCCTCCTTACTCATGGTCGAATCACAAAGATTTGTGATTTTGGTCTAGCCAGAGACATCAAGAACGATTCTAATTATGTGGTTAAAGGAAACGTGAGTACCATTCTCTTGTCTGGCAGTTCTACAAAGGATGTTTAAGTCTCAAGTTTTGATAGAAATTGTTTTCTATGATTTTCATAATGCAAATCATACCTTGAAATATGCATTTTAGCAGTCAAATTAAGTATACCTCAGCAACATTTGCATGGAATGCTGAACATTACAACCACTAGCATTTGTTAGTGCTAGAATTCTTAACTCTAATTGTGTAATTACAGGGCAAGTAAAGGAAACAGAAATAGCCTTAATTTTCATGATAGCCTGAGAATAGCAACAAACTTGATTTTGCTAAAGTGTAACCAGTGTAGACCTGAAGGTCACAGCAAGAGAAGTTTTGGGAGATTGACATACTGTATAAAAATAATTGAAGTCTAAGCATCATGTTTGGAATTAGCTATGTGGAATGTCAGATGTAATCACCAGAGGCTTTTCAGTAGATTTGTAAGTAATAATTGGTTTATAGAACAGAGTGAATTTTTTCAAAATGTTTAGTTTCACTGCCATTTCTCATTGTATCCTCCAAGCAAACCTATGTCTTTAAATGCAGCGTCTTCCCATTTTAATAGGTGGACAGACCGAGGCACAGTGTATTTTAGTGATTTTTACCTGAGGTGAGATGAGTCAGAAGGGACTAAAAAGAGTTCATGGTTTTTAAAGCAGTATCCCACTGGTATGGGAAACCATTAACTTGCTGCATGAATATATTCCTCTGTACATATTTCCTCAGCCTTTTTATACAGTCCAGATTTATTCCTGGAGGAGATTTTTGTGTCCCTTTTAATAATATAATACCTTCCTCATCACTGTAGCATCTCCGCTCGACTTGATTTTGTCTAAGAATTGCTGGTTTTGTCTCCTGCCCTAAGCATTCCTTCCTGCAAAGCTGGTCCAGACCAGGCATTATCACAAGGAGCACTGATAAAGCCAACTGCTTTCCGTGCCGGTACCACAGTGAAAGGAAGAAGGAAATGTGGTGGCTTATGCTAGCCTCTTTGCAGAGGGCAAAAGAAGGGAGATAGTGACCTCTGGGCTTAGGCCTGTGGAGTTAGAATCTAAGCTTATCATTTCATGGCTGTGTAATATTTGGGAAGAATTAATCCAACATCTTCACAACTTGCTTTTTCTCCTCTTGGGAGTAATGCTGGCACCTGCCGCATAAAGTTGTGAAGTTTAAACTAGCTACTACATGTCAAAAACTTCCAAAGATGCCAGGTATATTCTTAGGATCCACTCTGGATGCCCTATTAGATAGAATCTAAATAATCATAACAATGGTTACACCGCAGCTTCTTACCGACTTGTTACTGTACTTGACAGCAGTGGATAAGGCACTGCCAGACCTTTTAATTATGGATTTAGAGGTTGAACTAACCAATCACAGACATCACTTTCACCAGGTTACTGGGTGAAGAATTTAAGAAACAAGAATCAGGAAACAAGCACAACTTGTTGCTGCCTCCAAGTTTATGTCATAGTCATAATAGATCTTCATGTGGGGTCAGGTTCTCTGAAAGCTCTTTCATACTAATGAGGTCTTAGTCATTTTTAGGCTATGGGCCCTTTCATAGTCTAGGGAACCTAGCAGATCTCTTGTCTGAATACTATGTTAAACATGTATTTTTTATTGTTGATCATCTTTGGGTTTTTGAGATTGTGTCTCCCTGTGTAACTCAAGTTGGCCTCAAACCTATGACTCCTCTACTTTATCCTCCCAAGTGTTATGTCCCTTATGTAGGGTTACCATGGAAAGCAGTTATGCTGGATCAGCTATTCAATTTTAAAAAGTGAATTTGGTATATTAATATGTGTGCTTTTTATTACATAGAGGAACATATTCTAAAAAATGCTGTAAATTCAAAGTAGTGGTGGACTATAAGTGTTGTTTTAAGATGCCTGTAAACTGGAATAGGAATTGAAGATTTCTGTGCCTGTAACTATGGCAGGTAGCCACAGGTACTATGAATAGTATTGTCTTCATCTTTTTTGAAAGCTAGACCTCACTTATAAGGTAGTGAAAAAAAAGAATGACATGTTTTACTTTCTAGGTGTGCATAGACCCAGAGTACAACCTACCCATCGTTTTCATGTCAACAGCCCCATTCTGAGCAAAAAATCTGGGGAGAGGGGTTGGAGAGCTTATCCTTTTTTTTTTTTTTTTTTTTTTTTTTTTGGTTTACTAAAGTAACTTCAAGGTTAGCAAGAACTAGAACTGTCTTTCTTGTTTTTAATCCTGAATGGCTTAAGAGCATTGAGTGAGCTTTTTATGGTAGATTAATGCCTGGAAACCCAGACTGTCTCTAAGAGGAATAGTTATGAACTCTTGGCTTGACTTGCCTGAGGAGCTAGACATAATGGAGTTTAGCTATTGAGAGAGCTCTGAATCTGCCACCTACCACTCCCAATAGGCATGATCGCCACTACTTCTTACTGAGTTCTTGGTATACTGGCTGGTTTTTCAGACACTAGTGGGTTAGGCAGTGCTGATCTTTTTACCCACATCATCTCATATATGCCAGAAAACAACTTGTGGAATTGGAAGTATTATTTTTGTTCTATGGAAGATTCTGAAGCTACCTACCAATTAGGTAGTTTTTCCAGCTTACTAGTAAGGGATAGCTTGGATCACACATTACAGAAAACCTAAAATAAAAGGTGACTAGAGCTGGAAGGCCAGGGTTGGTATAGAAGTTGCATAAAGTGCCGAGGACCAGTTCCTTATGCCTTTCCACATTTTGCCATCCCTGGTGTAATCCTTGTCTTCACAGCCCAGGATAAATGCAAATAGCCAGCCCATCACTACATGCATAGGGCGGAGTGAAGGAAGGGACACTACACACAAGACACAGAGGATGCGTGGCTACTGTATTTTAAGGAAGTTTTTCTAGAGCACCCACAAATACATCTGAGCGACCCAGTCACATGGCCACAGCTAGCTGCAGAGCAGACTGGGAAGCATTGTTCTAATTATGGAATGTTGTTCTAATCATATTTCTGTTACTAAGAAAAGGAAAAATACACTCAGTGGCAAGCAAATAAATCTTTGAATTACTCAAGGCCATTTTAGAGCCCCAAGTAGAACCCAGATCTGTCTCTAAATTCTGTGTGCTTAATCACCATGTTATACTGACTTGATGTCCCCACATTTGTTTGCTTATTTGTTTATTGTGCTTTGAAACAGGGTCTTGCTTTGTAGTGAAGACTGACCCTCAACTCATTGTGTAGCCCAGGTTGGTCTCCAACACCTGGCAATCCTCCTCCCTTAGCCTCCCAAGTTGCTGAGCTTACAGGTGTGTGTCCCCACATGTTTAAATGAGCATAATATAACCATGGACCATTTCAGAAGTTTCTGGACCCTTCTGAAGTCATGTAGACAAAGGTCTTGTTAGATGGTCCTCTGTGCTCACCTTTTCCCTAGCAATAGGAAGAGCACATGTAGGGGTGTTTCCCATTCACTTCCGGAGCTTCTTCATTAACATGGCTGAACCTGTGTGTTTCCCTCCTAGGCCCGACTGCCTGTGAAGTGGATGGCACCAGAAAGCATTTTCAACTGCGTGTACACATTTGAAAGTGATGTCTGGTCCTACGGGATTTTTCTGTGGGAGCTCTTCTCTTTAGGTACTGACGGTGCCTCATTAGACTTAGAACATCTTTGTAGGTTTGTATTGGTGCCCTGCTTGCTGGCAGCTTCTGATTGTGATTTGCCACCTGTCTGCTGCAGGAAGCAGCCCCTACCCAGGAATGCCGGTTGATTCCAAGTTCTACAAGATGATCAAGGAAGGCTTCCGGATGCTCAGTCCTGAGCATGCACCTGCTGAAATGTAAGGGCCGAGGAGAATATTTTTCTTCAGATAACTTTTCCCCTTTTAGTTTTCTTTTTAAAGACAAACCCAGATGTTGAGGGTTTTCTCTACTGTAGTTTGAAATGTCACTTGGTTCCTTTTGTGACACCTGATCAAATGTCAGTGCTGTAGTTCTCTCTTTTTTTTTTTTTTTTTTCATAATCTCTTTTTGCCAAGAATTTAGAAAGTCTTGACAATATCTTATATAGCATTCTATTTTGTGCACATGCTGCTTCATGTACACAGCCCTGGACTGTTAGAAAGTTGTTGGAGTAGACATTGCAAGACAGGTCAAGGGCACAGAGGGGTGAAGGTTGGTGGCTTGCCTTTTGCAGGTATGACATAATGAAGACATGCTGGGATGCTGATCCTCTAAAAAGGCCGACATTCAAGCAAATTGTCCAGCTCATTGAGAAGCAGATTTCTGACAGCACTAATCATGTGAGTTCCTGACTAGGCCCAGAATCTGTCTTCATCTACTTCCACGTGTGAAGTCCTCAGGATTTAATCCTGATGACCCATGGCTCCCCACTTTTCTCCCTGGTCTGTGTTGTAACTTTGGCTTCAGAAGTGACCAGTAGGTTTCTTTCTGCTCAGCCCTACTATTCTGAGCCAGAGAAGACTGCATGTGGGGGTGGAAGGAGGGATAGCTTATGCTCAAAAGAGTGGAAGGACTTGCTGAGCTCTTCCTCTGACCTGAGTACAGATCACGGGGTTGCTGTGCTCTCCCCTCAAGGGTTGAAGCCACTCATCCTTGGGAGGGCTGGTGTGCTGTGAACCAGAATGAAAGACAGCTTGTTACTGTGATAAAGTCAGTGTCCTGTTCACACAGCGTAGCCAGCACATGGTAGTAGCTGTCAGGCCCACAAGGAGTCCTTTGAAGTTGGGAGATCCCTCCCAGTGCTTTGGGGAGGAGGGATGAAAGTTTACGTCTATTATTGCCTCCCCTGCTTTTAGGGAAGAATTTATGATCCTTACTTTGATTCAGATTTTTATAAGCTACTATTTTTTTTTTTTTTTCTGGGCCATATGCTTGGAGCTTTCTTTTCAAAGAGTACAACCACTGCACGGTGAGGTTACAGCTTGCTCTACAGGGTGTCAAGGCTTGTTTCAAATGAAACAGTATTTTCCACCCAAATGCTTAGATTTCCAGCTGAAGACCCCTGAAAGAGCCATGGACTTTTCAGCAAATTGCATGAGCAGTTGGGGTGCAGTTGACCATAGGGATTTATAAAACTTTCTCATAGGTTAGGCAATGCTTGTCACCAAATGGGTCACATCAGCAAAGCGAGGCTTGCAGATGTCTTGCTGCCACTTCTTATGTAAAGTGGCTCCCTTGGGGGAAATGAGGAATTTTATCCACCTTCTGTTCATGAGTCCTTGTCTATTATTTGCGATTCTGAAGCTCCACATGCCCCTTGCTACTGCTGTGTGTGTGTGTCCTAGGAATTGCTATGTTAATTGTGGCCTTATCTTCCCAGATTTACTCCAACTTGGCCAATTGCACCCCTAACCCAGAGAACCCCATGGTGGTGGACCATTCTGTGCGGGTCAATTCAGTCGGCAGCAGTGCGTCAGCCACACAACCTCTCCTTGTGCGCGATGATGTCTGAACAAGAGGAACACTTGGGGTCGTTCATATCACCTATGGGAGCAATGATCCTGTTCTGTTGGCTTCTATGATGGTTATTTTGTTTCTTTCTGACTTGTGTCCTGTGCCAGGGTAGTGGCAGCCCCGTAATCTTGTCCTTATGAGCACACTTTAGTGACTGATGATTGTCTTATCAGCCACCAACCCATCAAACTCTATATATTCCCAAAAGCAAAGTAGCTCCTACTGTAAACAGAAAAAAAAAAAAAAATCCAACTTAGAGAATCTAAGGAGGATGGGATGGGTTAGATGCCCAGATTTCTCTTCAGTGCTTCTCCAGTTCTGTTTGAAAAGTATGATTGCTTGTTTATTTGAATAAATAGAAGTACTCACCTCTGGCCTAAAGAAAGGATCAGGGGTGATACAAAGATGTGTGGAATGTGATTAGAACAAAGAACACAAATGACAAGATCCGAGTCTGTGAAATCTAACATTCCATGCTGAGAATGGGACCTAGGCCAAGAAAAAGCACCCCTGAGCCTAAAATAAGCACACTGCTGTGGACCACTGCATGAGCTTTTGTATACCTGCCCTGGTTTTTAAATAGAATTGACTATCAGGAGTTGACTTGGAGATGAGGCCTCCCTAGCCAGCATTTGTATATACTCATCTATAGGTTGTGCATGATTGTACACTGGAGGGGGAGCCCACAGCTTTAGTTTCTGAGTACAACACTGGCATTTTATCTGTTGTGTGCAGGAATAGATTGAGCCATACAGATTTGAAGGAAAAAGTTAATACTGTTTTTTTATTTTTATTATTTTTTTATTTTATTTTATTTTATTTTATTTTATTTGTGTGTGTGTGTGTGTGTGTGTGTGTGTGTGTGTGTGTGTGTGTGTGTGTGTTTTGGGTTTTTTTTTTTATTTAAGGAAAAATTATAACTGCCATGCATAATCCTAACAGAAAGAAACCTCCTCTTGTAGCCAATAAACTTGCCCTGTCGATTGTCTGGAGTAAGCCTGCTGGCTTCAGAATAGCATTGCACTCAATGGATTTGGTGCTGTTTGAAGATGTGACTGATTTCCTGCATGGTTCTGCAGTGCTCTTATCAGTTTGGAATCTTGTATGGCAGGAAGTAGAAGTTAGATTCAGCCTTCTTTACACACATGTCCTGAATGTTGGACCAGTTTTCATAGGAGAGAGACAGACAGACAGACAGACAGACAGACAGACAGAGACAGACAGAATGAGAATGCATGCATGTGGAGATGCATTTGAAGGGATGTTTTCCTGAATCCAAGAGGGTCCCTCAGGACCCAAGAAATAACTTGGCTTTCATCATTAGTCCTTTGTGTCTGCACACAGTTCCCTGTAACAGCTTCCCAGAAGCTTATGTAGAAGCTTGCAAAAGTGGAGTGCTTAGGAACCTACCTGTTTGCAGTCCACGTGCACTTAAGGCACTGTTATTTATACTGAGCATACTGTACCTGTTCCTTAGACCTTCTGTAATACTGCCATTCCACCAAAATGTATGCAAGTTGTTACCCTTAGTCTGTATCCTGGATATTATTCTTGGTGGTTGACTTTCTTCTCCCCGTCTCCTCATTGCCACCTAATATAAGAGGTAAATGTGTATATGGCAAGATTTCTGTGTTGTCTTGCAAGATTCAGGTATGTTACCTCCACAGTTTCCCTCATTCATCCTTCAGACTACATTTAGAGCAGTTTGTCCATTAATCTGGAAGTCACCATTTGCACTGGAGTTTGATACTCTTGCACCTTTCCAAAGTTAACAGGTTTGGGGTTGTGTTGTCATGTAAAAGATTGTTACTATTCACCATGCTTTGTCTGAAAAACTCCTTTGTGTTCCTATTGACTTTGAATATGGTAAGAAAAGTTAATTGTAGATGTCTAGGTACTTCAGGGGCACTTCGCTGAGAGTTTTGTCTTGGATATTCTTGAAAGTTTATATTTTTATAATTTTTTTTTACATCTGATTTTTTTTTTGCAGTTGCTTAATGTTTGAAATTATTTTGTGGCTTTTTTTTGTAAATATTGAAATGTAGCAATAATGTCTTTTGAATATTCCTAAGCCCATGAGTCCTTGAAAATATTTTTTATATATACAGTAACTTTATGTGTAAATATATAAGCGGTGCAAGCTTAAAGAACGTTGTGTTTTCATGTGTTTTTTTTTTTTCCTGATATGTTGTCCAATTGTTGACAGTTCTAAAGAATTCTAATAAAAATGTAAAGCTATAAATCAAATGAGTTTTTTTCTTTCTTAAAGTAGATCTATACTTGCAGAAAATTTTGTACCCAATTTATATAAAATATATTCAGGACTATCAAATCATACTAGGATTTATGTGCTTGAAGATTCAATAGATACTAAAATTTTTACATTACATTTTCTCATTCTTTTACACCCTAGGGTCTATTTAAAATGAAAAAGTAGTAAACATTTTGAAAATTCACGCATAGCTATGATATTAAGTTGATTCTTGGGAAATGACCATTTTTGTTGGCAAAATAACAGCAATTTTCATGTGGCCCATTCTGATGCACCTGGCAGGTTTCCTAAAAAACTAAAAATTAAGTTGGAACAGTAAAGTGATGGCCACAATTGACAGCAACAGTACTAATAGAAGGGTTTAGATTCTTATTGCCTTGAATTTTGAAGAGAAATAATTTCATCATGAACTATGTCTGTTCTTTACCCAATCCTTCTTCCTACTGGCTTCTGGAGTAGACTTTAGGTTTCATCACTTACTGGACGTTGGTACTTTGTACCTTGGAGTTAGGAACTGAGCTGTGGCTGGAGCATCTTGCAAGACCAGAATGTTCTGTCTAGACCTTTGGAATCTGGACAGGCACTGCATTCTCCCACCACCTTATAGCCTATAATCCTGTTAAAGGTAAAGCCGGGCGTGGTGGCGCACGCCTGTAATCCCTGCACTTGGGAGGCTGAGGCAGGAGGATCAGTGTGAGTTCAAGACCAGCCTGGGCTACAAAAGTGAGCTCAAGGCTAGTCTGAACTGCATACTGAAACCCTGTCTCAAAAAGACAAAAAAAAAAAAAATCCTGTTAAAGGATTAGGCACATAAACACCATTAGCCTCTTTTACAGAGGTAACATCTATACCCACAGAAGTATCTCCTGTAAAGAGTTAGAAGCACTAAACGGTGACTGTAATGAAAAATCCTTTTCAAATAAGGAGGGATTTGTGTGCCCAGGGATGTGCCAAATAATTAGGGAAAAACATCCACATTTTAATCAGGAGGTCATTGTTATTTTGTTATAGATAGGAATGAAGGCTAGCTCATTGACCACAAAAGAGAGAAGTCCTTTTTCTCCAAATGTTTGAACTATTATTTAGTGTGTGTGTGTGTGTGTGTGTGTGTGTGTGTGTGTGTGTGTGTGAAGTCTTCAGTTAAAAGCATGTTGTCACTCCTTGACTCAACTTGGCGTCCAGGCTTCCAGTAGATTCAAATCCTGGTGCCATCCCTGTCCCTATCGTTTACCATTACTCTGGAAACCTCAGTTCTATGGTAGTAACATCTGTCACAGCATAGTGTAATGTATGGCTCTCAAGACCCGCACAGTACTCAAACATTCATAGCTTTCTGCATACCCTTATCCCAGCACTTTTCTGGGAGGCAAAACACTTCAAATTTGAGTCCAACCAAGCTAGCTTGGTGACCTAATTGAAATCTTGTCTCAAAATTGTAGAAGAGTGAGATGGTGGGAAATAAAAGGACAGACTTCTTGGAGATTTGGGGTTGGGAGTAAAGAGGCCGAAAGTAAGACACATGGATGTACCATTTTCCCTAAAAGCAACTATTAGTTGTTGTAGACATACACTAATACTGGAGACTGAGATCAGTGCAAAGGCCCTGGGTTCTATCCCTAGCACTACCACTGCCACAATAAGATAGCTTTTCTTAGTTACTTAAGCTTCTTGAGTAGGAAAAATGAACAATACTCCAATGTGGGTGTGTCTGACTTTGAATCATATCAAATGCTGTTGCTTATTGTGTTTGTAAATGCAAACAACACTGCTGGTATGCTGTTGAAATGACTTTGCTGTAGTGATTATGTGCTCTCTGGAAGGTGCCAATATTTGAAGCAGTGATTGAAGGCTTTCTGAGCTTCAGCCTTTTGGAATCTCCTTCAGCCATGGGTATGCCCCCATGTTCCTCTGCTTCCATTCTCAGACTTTTATATTGTCTTCGCCGATAAGCCACTATTTTTCAAGGCCAGTGAAATCATCTTAGTTGGAAGTTGCTTCTGAATTCCTATGACATTTCATACTTCTTAAGCTCTTGCAACTATTTCTGCCATGTACTATGGTTATTTTGGCTCATATCCTCTTTCCCACCCTGATTTTACCCATATTGGTATCACTTCTTCAATTGTGAATTATCTCCAGTGTGGCAGATCTGTGGTACAAGTGCTGCACGGGGCTATTTGTATCATTAAAAGGTTTGCCATTACTGTTAGATACTCAGAGTCAAAAAGCCCCAAAGCTTACAAAAATGCATTAAGACTTGCCCTAGTTCATTTAGCAGCACACTGAGCTGGAACTTGCATTCAGACCTGCCTCTGCATTTCACTTACTGTCCTTCCACTTCTTTGTTTATGAAACAACTCATCCATCACAGTGCTCACTCATTGAGCCTACACACATTGAGACTGTCCCCTTATCCAAGGAGCCCATGAGCATCAACTGGGGCTGGCTAAGGAAAGACTACCTTGTCATCCTTAGGTGATGACCAAATTGCTATGTTCTTGAGGTACAGGTGTTTCCACTACCCATGCCTCTGAACTGGTTAATTAGTACTTCTTTTTTTTAAATTTTATTAAGTTTAATAAGAAATAACAATGAGAGTTTCAAAACACATTAGGACAGCCACAACAATACAATACATATTGTTGTCTTGATAGTTGTTCAGAGTACGAGATGCAGACATGATAACTTTTCTAAACTCTATTGGTACAAATATTTCTTCTCATTGAACTAAAAATAGTTACATGCCTAGTCCAATATTCCATAAGTTCCATAATAGTAGTAGGTTATCAGCAGAACTGGCAATGTTGGAAGCTGTTGGCTTGAGCCTTTTATAGTTCAGCATACTAATCTGGCTTTACTTTTTATGCCTCATGGTTAAACTTTTCTGTTAGATGGTTAAGGCCAAGTTAAAACAAGACCTATGTAGTAAAACATGTAACTTTTGTATCTGACAAGGTCAGTTAAATCACTTAAAGATTTACCTTGTTAATTAGTACTACTTGATTACTTAATTAGTACTTATGAACATTACTAATTTTTTATTTGTATTTATTTATTAAAGAAAAAATAGTAAAAAATTAGAAACGATGCCGAATTTCATTAAACAAAATCATAGGAGTTCAACAATGGTTGTTACATTGCATATTGTTGTCTTTAGAATAGTTGTTCAGATTACCAGATATAAGCATCTAAAAGTGATCCAAAAAATTGGCCAAAAAATGTAAACATTAATTGTTCCTTTCAAACATTTTGTTGCAAGCATCAGCTCTGCAAGAAAGAGGCTCTGCAGATTTCCATGCTGCTGGATTGAGATGGTGAAGTTGTTCATTAGAATTCTGCCCCAGTAGGCCACAGAGCAAAAGATCTGCTCACTCTCTGAGCAGTATGGCAAGGTGCTGGAATGTGGCATCACTAAGAATTATGGCTTTGTGCACACAGAGGACAAGACAGCGGCAGAGGATGCCATCCGGAACCTGTACTACTATCAGTTGCACGGGGTGAACATCAACGTGGAAGCCAGCAAGAACAAGGGCAAAGCTTTGACCAAGTTATATGTGGGTAACATCAGCCCCACCTGTACCAACCTTGTACCACATGTACCAAGCTTTGGGCCAAATTTGAGGAATATTGTCCAGTCATTGAATGTGATATCAGGCAAGAATATGCCTTGGTACACATGGAGCAGGCAGAAGATTCAGTGGAGGCCATCAGGGGCCTTGATAACATGAGTTTCAAGGTGGGACATGTGTGGGCTGAAATTCCGAGCTGTGGTTGTGCATGAGAATACACACTTCTTTGGTACCCCTTCTCTGGGACATTTTCAGCTCTGTGCATTCAGTCCCTCAGGAACCTTAATTTACCTTGCTAAGTTCAGATCTCCTTTCTTTTTCTCTCTAGTGCCCTCCATCCTGTTCTTGCTATTATTTAATACTTCTGTAGCTTCCCATTCATGTTATGTTTTCCCAGCAGGCCTCATTGTATGCAGAAGCTGTGGTGGGGGCTGCCCTGTCTCCTCCCTGCCTCCTGCCTCCAGTGGGTGTTGGATTTGGGAATGACCTTAGTGAGAGTCACCACTGCTCTTGCATTTATTTTAGCCCAAAGGCTCGATTAAGAGTTGGATCACTTTTATCTCTCCAGTGGAACAGTTTTTTAACTTAAAAAAATATTCCTTTCAGTATACCAGTAGAAATCAGCAGTACAGTTTATCCAAGCTATCCTATGTATACACATATTTTCTTTTCCTTCTTTTCTCCATCTCCTCATCCCAGTTGTTCCTTCTGTTTATACAGTTACAGTTTTTCTTTCACAGTATCTGTTGTACCTTTTGCATTTTATTTTTTCAGGCTCTTACACAAGGGAGACAATATGATGTTTACAGATGTGAATCTGTTTTTTTTTTTCTTTTCTTTTATCAGCGAATTAGTACTTTTGAAGAAATAAATGTTCCATTAGTTGGGAGAAGGTGGCTCCAGGGAGGACAAAGCTCCAGGGAAGAGAAACTCACAAAGCTAGCCTGATTTCACACTCGGGGATGGGAAGTGAGGCTTTGGGGAGAAGAGAAATGGAGAAGTGGGTAGAGGCAGGGGTTCCTTTGGCAGGACCCTGAAAATGGTCCAGTACTCATGAGAGGCACTAATCCATAGATTGAACAAGTTCAAACAAGAAAAAATAGAAATGTCATAGTGAAACTTCAAAGTCTGGGAGAGACAGCAGTGAAAGCCTAAGTGTGATGAAGTGTTACAGAGGCCACACAGCTGCTCATGGTTATTAGAAGTAAAGAAGGGTTTCAGTGGGGAAGGGTAGGGAGGAAGGGAAATGGCTGACATACTCTTCATGTTCCAGAAGTGGCAAGAGCAGCTGAAGCTGCCTAATGGACACGCCTAAGGTGCTACCTCAAGCTGGACCTTGAAGAGGCTCCCCAGAGCCAGAACTTGCTGGGGAAAGGTGCCCCCAGAGTGCTCTCAGGACCACCTTTAGCTGGGCAGGTTTCCAGGAAACATCTAGAAAAGAAACTCGGTTTACTTCTGTCAGGCTGCCGCACTTCACCTGGCAGAAGTTCGATTGTCTCACAGTTTTGCACGCTGGAAGGCTGAGATCAGTGTGGCAGATGGGTCCTTCCTCAGGCTGCCAGCGGCTGTGTTTCAAGCCTTCCTCCCATTTTGGGAGATCGCTATCAATCTTTGACTATTCTTGCTTTGTAGATCCTACCTTCACCTTCACGTAGTGCTTTCCCTGGGTATTTGTGTCCATTTGCCCCTTGTTCTAAGAAAACCAGTCATATTGGGTTAGGGTTTACAGCACCCCAGTAAGACTTCATCTTTACAAACTACCTCTGCAGAGATCTTATTTCCAAATAGGGTTACATTGTATTGTACCAGAGTTTAGAGTTAGGACTTCTACAGACGAATTTGAAAGGATATAATTCAACCCATAAACTAAACGCCTCATCTATATATTGTGTTGAGTGACCTGGCCCTCATCAGAGTACTGAAACTGGCTCTCAAAAAACTTGAAGGATCTCAACAGTGCCTATTTCATAGCATTGTTTAAAATTATATCTGAGAGCTGGGGAGATAGCTCAGCAGTCTAAGCACCTGCCTGGCAAGCACAAAGACCAGAGTTTGATCTCCAGTACCACATGCTGTACCAGCCCCACCCACAGGCACACTGAGCCAGCCACAAAGTCCGGGTGTAGTGACACCCAGCTGTAATCCCAGCACTGGTGAGGCTGACAGGAGGATCACTATGAATCTGAACTGTGTAGCAAAACTCTGTATCAAATAAGTAAATGAAATTTTAAATTGTCTGAAATTCAAATTTAACTTGATGTCCTTCAATTTGTTTGCTAACATGATAAGCCTTGTTTTTTATTTGTTTGTTTTTTGTTTTTTATGTAGTGGGGATTAAGTTGTTTGGGTTTTGAGACTTGATTTTGATTTAAGGACTATACATAGTCATTTCATATTCAAGATCTAGCAAGTACAGTGGAAGAAATATACAATGTCTACTATAGTAAAATACAGAGGAAAACCTTTTGTAAAGGCCTATTGATTCCAGACTCCTGTAGGTTTTACTTTTTTTTTTTTTTTAACACCAGAAACTGAACTCATGACCTTGTGCTTGCCAGGCAGGTCCTATGCTACTGAACTGTGCTACCCAGCTTCATCTTCATTCTTAAAAACTATTTTTACTAGCTAACTCAGAACAGTGGTTATATTGTTCACCACACTTACTCTCACTTTTTTTGGCTTTCATTATTTCTATTTCTCTTGGTCTTTGAAGTTTCACTGTGACATACCTAAATGTAAACTTCTCTGTATTTTATCTTGTTTGAACTTCTTGAATCTATGGATTGGTGTCTTTCATTAATCCTGGAAAGTTCTGTTAGTTTTAAATTGCTTAATTCTGTTAGTTTTGAATGGGGCACATCCTGTTCCTCTTCTGGGACTCGAGTGGATTTTAGGCCTTCTCACCCCACCCTCTCTTCCACTAACTCTCTTTTGTATTTGCTTTCTTTTTGACTTTCTATTTGTGTCATCTGAAGACACCTTCAATTCCTTTCTGGGGAGAATCTCTTAGCACCTTCATTGATGTGTCATGAATCAGCTGTTTCAATTGTAGGATCAGTGCTTTTATGATGCAACTATCCCTGCAACCTAGCTATAGAACACTGTTATTATTCTTAAAATTTCCTTCATACCAATTATTTAAAGTATTAATTTTTACTTTTAATAAGAAATAACAACGTGACAGTTTCAAAACACATTAGTAGTACAATCCCAGTAATTGATACAATGCATATTGTCCTCATAGTAATTAGGCAGAGCACGGGGCATAGGGTGTAGCCATGATAATTTTTCTAATCATTATTAGTACAAAAAATTTCTTATTGAACTAAGAGAAAGTAGTTGTATACATAGTTCAATGTTCCATAAATGCAGTGGGTTACTGGGGTAACTGGCAATGTTGGAAGCTGTTGATTTAAACCTTTTACAGCTCAGCATACTACTCTAGCCTTATGTTTTATGCCTCCTGATTAAACTTTTCTGCTTGGTGTTTAAGGGCAAGTTAAAACAAGACCTATATAACAAAATATGTAACTTTTTAATCTCCCAAGTTCAGTCAAATCCCCTCAAGATTTACTTGAAGCCATGTACAGTGCTTTGTAGAACTGTTGTCAGCGTCAGCCATCTGGATAAGTCAGGCCATTGCTTGACATCACAGTTTGGTCTCTGTGAAAGCCTGAGAGATTTTTTTTTTTTTCTTTAGATGACTCACCTTAGGCACACCATACATCTTCAATCCCTTTCCTTTGTAGCCCCATAATGTCCTTGAACAGAAAATTTGGGAAACCAAATTTGTGTTATAGGATGATACAGCACAGGTTCTCTTTTGTCCTGAGTCCTCACTGACCTTGAAGGACTAGGGCCAAAGTAGTCAGTAGTTTCAATTAATTACTTTTCTTGCTCCCTGAGAGATTATACCACATGTCCTTGACTCTTATAACACATTCACTCATTAATTTTCTCTGGAATCTTCCTTCATATTTTGGCCATATAAATGATAGGTTAACTTGTTTGCATAATTGGCACATGACAATGATAGCTGTCATTTAATTCCTGCTGTGTGCCTGGGTCTGTATTTGATATTTTTCACTTATTACCTTATTTAAGTCCCATAACTATGCTAGAAGGTAGGTCTGTGTCCACTTAAATGTAAGAAACCTTTGTCTCGGAGAAGCTGGCTAGGTTCCCTTAAATTTGGTAGCTAGTTATAAGCAATGGAACTGAGTAGTAATTTCTGATGTGGCCCCTGCATCCTAAAAATTTATTGAATTGTTTGCTTTGCTATGCTAGAGATTTAATACATAGCCCTTGGCATTCCAGGCACACTCTCTACCATTGGGCTATGCCATCAACCCAACCTTAGGTCCTTAAAACAGGAGCTTCATCAATCCCAAATGACCTGAATGACCCCTTTCATTATCATTTTCCAGCATCGGCTGATCTTTTAGCCACATCAAAAGTACAAGAAAAACTCACAAAATCAAATCAACTACTTCACTACTTATTCCTGCCCCCTCCAAGATGTCAGTAAGGTCGTGCTCCCTGAGAGAGCTCCCTTATGTTACGACTAATGTGAAGAATCATCTGTTGATTTCACAGGTTCACAATCTGCTTACTGTCTTCTGGGTAGCATATGAACTTCCCCTGTCACCCAGGAACACCTGTCCCTCTGTGCTCCACAGAATAGCCTTGTCCATTTGAGCTCAGGAATAAAACAGTATCTGCCATTGACAGAGGGGTGTGAGGTCTGAAGGGTACCGAGGTGCCCTACTCTGGGTGAAGCAAGAATTTCAGATCAGTGCCAGCATAAGTGAAAACACCACCTTTCGGTCAATTCAACAGTTGTTACTAGTGGTTATAAATTAACAAGCTGTTGCCCATATGTCTCCTCCACTGTGGATTCCACTTTTGTTGGTTAAATGCAGCTTTTATGATGTGGGTTCTTCTATGATGGGTTTAACCTCCCAAGTACTGGGTCCGCTGGGTAAATGTTCTTGGTTGAGATAAACATTCTCTAGTGGCTCGCCTGTGGGTCTCCATCCGTGGCTGGCTTTGAAGTGTGCGTGCATTTTTGAGCACATCAGCAGGACTGTGGGGTGTTTCATGAGACTGACCTTTTTCTTTGTGGTCTGTGGCTTAGTAGTTTCTCTTGTTCTATTGCAAATGAAAAATGAGGACAAGCAAAAGGATTTTTTCATGGCTGTTCGTCTGAGGATATGAACAAGCATTGTAGAGCAGCTCAAAACCCTGTGTATGCACATGACAAAGCCTAGCCCAAGTAACAAACCTCCCTTGTCAATTACACTGTCTACTAATTTGAGTATATTTTACTCATATTGAGTATGTGGTGTAGAGCACTGATGTGAGTGAACTGATTTTCTTTACTGTTCCAGTCATACATTCCAGTCAACACAATAGGAATATGATAATAGTTTTCATTTGGTAAACTAATTGGTTAGTAACTATATGGAGTAGCAGACTTTAAATTGATACATCCATGGAAAAGAATTTTATGGTTGATTAGTTATGTCTGTCTGGACACAGATATGGGGAATTATATCATGTGTACTAACTCATCCAGAGAACCTCTCATCTAGCACTCTGTGTTCTCAGAGTTTTTCAGACATAAGTCTAATCTTTTCATAACTATATGTAATAGTTATTCTTACATAGATAAGAGACTAAAAGATAGAGAGATCAAGCTAACCTCAAGATTACAGAGCTAGTAAAAGGCCAAGGCAGGATATGAATTCAGTAAATTTTAGTTGCAGGATGAGGGCTCTATGTCAAACTGTCTCTTGTTTTTTCCCATTCCAATCAAGACAGCCAACCTGGATGACCCAGGCTCAGAAAAGCCTTCCAAATTGCTCCTGGCCTAAGACATAAGTGGGAGTATTTCCTGCCCTAATGCTTGCTGGGCATGATGCTTTCTGGATAAGAGTTTCATAAGACTCTTTTTCTTTTTTCTCTCCAGGTGGATAAGGATTTAGATTTTTGGCCTCGCCAAACAGGAAGTTTTTCCACATAGACAGAAAAAGATGAAGTCCCAGTATGGAATACACACTCAGAGCACACATAGAAGGCATTTTTCCCCAGGTCTCTGAAGTGCACATCTACAGGTGATGGGCAATTCAAAGACAATGGGAGAACCCAAGGATTCCCAGGCTGATCACCTGCCTGGCCTGTGCTGCTATTTACCACTAAGCTCACTCCCTTTTATTTGAACAATATTCATTAAGCACTAAGCATTTAATTCCATTCTCCATCTTCCTCACAACAGTCCTAGGAGACAGGAATTTACATTACAAAGATGAGAAAATGGAGACTCAAGGAGATGAGATGAACTTTGACTCCAAAGTCCTTACTGGAGTCAGAAAGTTGTCACTTTGTGTGGTCACTGCTGCTGAATCCCATCAAGTGAAAATGCCAATACACCCAACAGTAGCAATGTGGGTCCAAGAAGTCCACTTTCTGGGCCCCGCCCCTTCCCACAGCCACATGTTGGGCCCTTTGGAAAGCACTGTTAAGTCCTCTGTCATCTAGCAGCTTATAATCCCATCCTGCCACACTGTGGCTGACTATAGCTGAGTCTCCTCTTCCTGGAAGACTTCCTGTCTCTGGAGCCTTTGGGAGATATCTCCCAGCCACTAACGGACTCCCCAGTGACTCACATAGGAAGGTCAGGAAGAAATAGGCCTTTGGGGTCTATGATTTTTCCAGCTTTCCCCAGCACTAAGGCCTTTATCTTCAAGTTTAAATGTGTAAGTAACACACAGTCATCCTTTCATATTTGCAGGGAAGGCAGGTGGCTCCAGGAATCCCTTCCACACCAAACTCTGAGGAAGTACGAGCCCCTTGTATACAGCTGTGTAGTATTTGCATATGACCTATGTGCATCTTTCTGTGTACTTTAAATCACCTTACATTTATAATACCTAATATAATGCAAATGTTATACAGATGGTTGTTACATGGTATTGGGCAGGGAATGACAAGAGAAAAAAGGCAGCACGTATTTGGTTCAGATGCAATTCTTAAAATATATTTTCTGTTGTCAGTTGGCTGAATTCAAGAGAGTAGAACCTACAGATATGGGGACTGATTATAATACTATTTGAAAAAATTTGTGCATCTTATTCTGCCCTGTAGGTAATCAATATTAGCTTTGATTTGTTTCCTTTTATATCTTTCTATTTTTACATGTATGTGCATATATAAACATGTTATTTAAAGTGTGATTGTACTATACATATTCTGCAACTGACATTTTTGATTTACAGTATATCATGATTATTACTCCAAATCATCAGACATAAATTAAGCTTATAATTCCCCATAGTGTGGATCAAACAAAAATCTAATATTTTCATGCGTTGTCACATTGACTATTAAAAGTCTAAGATTCTATATTTTTTTATTCACTTCTACCAAATGTAGAGGATGATATACGCTTGTAGAAGATGGGTTAAAAGTGAAATAAAAAATATATGTGAGTTTTGATTTTATTCATTTTATTAGGTAGAAATAACTCATATGGACAGGCCTGGTGTGGTGCTGGGAGAGATGTATGTGCATATTAAAAGTTAATTAAATTTGAAATATAGTATACTTAGTAAAAGTGGGTTGAAAAAAGTAGAAGGAATGTTAGTGTGTCTGGATGGCTTTTCATTGAATGTATCTTTAAAGATTGTTAGCTTTTCTTAGGTCTCTAAAAAAATTGGAAGATAAGGAGTCATTTTCTGATCACATACTTGCTTCTACAGTTTGACTATCTATGATTAAAATAAAGCCAAACCATAGCAAAGTTACATGGGATCTTCACTGTTTGGCTAACAATAGGTTATCACTTTACCTTTGAATTGCTCTCCAGTGAATGCAGCCGCCCTCCTCCCAAGAATGTCAGTCAATCCTTACTCCTGCTTGGCCTGATTGGTAGAGCATTAGCCTGCTCTTAAAGGGCAATGAAAATAGCAGCACTCCAGGTACTTGTCAGGCTGTACCACCTCTAACTCCCTGACATTCAGAATCCATCAAAAGCCTGGTTGATAGAAACAGTGCTTATGCACAATTGTGTAAAGAATAATCAATTCATCTGCTCCCTCCTTTAAAATCCAAGGGCTTCCCAGGAACATAGTAAAGCTGTATACATGGATTAATCCCATAATCTCAGAGACACTCTTGCTATATTATACTTCAGGGTGATGGTCAGCTTCCATCCCAGATAGAGGAAATTATAGAATGCACATCATTATGAACATTAATGTTGGGTGAGTGGTTGTAAGGAGACTTCGGTTTTAATTCCACCTCTGTTGTATTAGTCGTTGGACTTTAGGGGAGTTATATAAATTCTCTGCGCCTTGGTTTCTTCATCTATTATAAGACTAGCTCCTGGCTCAGAGGCTATTTGCAGAACTAGACGAGATCATCCGTGTCAAGCATGCCATCCAACTCTCAGTGTGTGTGGTCTTACTGGAGCAGCCATGTTTATTTAACAAGCACCCTCTACCCCCTATGAACCCTAAGCTCCGGACCCAGCTCACACAGTGCCCTGGGCCAGTGTCCCCTACTTTGGCGACATCTTCCTGCTCACAGCAGCCAAGCTGTGTGCCCACCAAAACCAGTTATGCTCCCAAACATGCCAGCCAGACTTGCTATCACAAGCATATATTTTCATGTTTATATCAGGTTATTACAAATCTTTATGCAATTATCTATATTAAGTTTCCAAATAATATGAGTGGAATAGTTATTGAAAAAAAACCGACAAAAAGTCAGAAATGTGTGGAAAGGCCTTGAAAGGTTAAGAGTTACGCAAGGTTGCTGGTAAAGAAGATGTGAGTGTAATGATTATTTTAAAAATGGGGGAAAAACTATTTAAAAATCCTAGAAGAGATGCTCAAATACTTTGTAAATTATCTAACTGCATATTTCAATTTAGGAAAACTGAAACTCCAAGTCACAGATGATGTACTGTGGATATAATTTATATAAGAATATTGGTACTGTAAGTTAAGCCAGAGGACTCTTAATCAAAGAGCACTGCCCTCCAGTGAAAGACTCAGGAGCTAGTGTATATTCCTAGGATTAATTCAGATCAAAGGTTTAAGGTCTGTCCGTACAATCATGTTGTTTGTAAATAATTGCTGCCACTCTAACCAGCTTTGTTGTTGGTCAACCAGTGAGTTACTAGATCCACATCATTTCTTCTGAATTGTTGTCGTTAACAGCACTCTTAAGACTCATGAGAGAAATCCTTTCCTGGTCCCAGAGCACATAGTACTTTTTCATGAATCATAATGTTTTGGCTAGTAGATTTTGTGAATCAAATCATTGTTTTTCCTTTTTGTAGACATCCTTGGAAATACTGATTTATCTTCACTTTATAAGTGAAGATAATTTTATGAAATATTTATTGTTCTAATTTTATGTCTGACTCCTTGTTTTACCCTCATTTCATTTTCCTTTTGGAGGGATTTATATTATTTTATGTAACTTTATGCATCTTACAAGGCACACATACAAAGCCTGTAACTGTTTAATTTCAAGCAGAGAGGGATTTAATTTCAAGCAGGAGGAATTGGGTGCATGTAGCATGGTTGAAAGAGCTGGAATAGTGGGTTCTGGTTTTGTCCTCCAGGAATTCCTCCCTGAGAAACTGGAACAGACCACAGGGGTGTGCTCTTTGGGGCACTGAGGGAAATTAGGAGGCTCTCGCTGGAGCTGCGTGCTTTGAAAGTTTCTCTCATAGCTGTAGCCTAAAGTTAAGGAGGCTGCTCTAGCTGAAGTTGCTGCTGCTGCCATTCCAGCTCCGCAGAGCAAAGGGCTGGGCAGTGGAGTGCAGTGCAGACACACACACCCTTGTGCCTGTGTATGTTGACAGCAAAGGCCAAAGCAGAAGGGAAGAGAAAGGCCATGCCAGCTCTCCTGAAGGGTGGCACCGAGCTCACTTTCCGAAAGCCTAGGATATGCTTCCTCACTGAGCACTCTGTGCTGCTGCACATGGGCTAAAGGAAGGTTGCAGTGAATGCTGGGAGCCCGTGCACCACACTCTAAGAGATAGTTCTGGCTGGACCTGGTGGTGCACTTGGGTAATCCCAGCACTTGGGAGGCTGCAACAACAGGATCACTTTGAGTTTAAAGCCAGCCTGAATTAACTGCATAGAGAGATCTGTCTCAAAAAAATATTTTAATGTTTATTAGTATATATGTTTGTAGAGTCTATAATGATTATATTCACTGTGGAGAGTTGCTTTATGTACATACATAACACATTTTAATTTGCTTTAATTTTCTTTCTTTTTTTTTTTTTTTTTTGCTTCTCTTTACTCTGTTCTCTTCCTCCCATCTCTAGATCTATTGCCCATCTGCAAAGGATTTATCTCCCTATTTCATATTATCTTTTACTTTGGTTTTTAAATTATTTATACTTTTAGTTTCTCATATAAGAGCAAAACATACAATATTTATGCTTATGTGTCTGATTTGTTTCACTTAGCATTGTGATATTAAGGTGCATCTGTTTTCCTATAAATGACTCAGATTTATCATTTATTATGAATGAACAGTATTCCATTGTGTACACATGCCATACTTTCTTAGCTTAGTGGTAGAGCACTTGTCTATGGTGTGTTAGGCCCTGGGTCCAATCCCCAGTAAAACAGAGAGAGAGAGAGAGAGAGAGAGAGATTAAGAAAGAAAAAAAAAGATTTGCATTTGCATTCCTGAGATAAAATGTTACTCTTAAGTCTTTTAGCAACGTGACATAAATATTTCTGGTCCAACATTAGAAAAAAATTCTCATAATCCTTTTTTTTTAAGTAGCAAACCATCCCACCGTGTCATTTCCAATGCACCACTCTTTTCTGAGACAAATATTGGAAGTAACAGTTCTAGGAATGAAGAAATGGGAGACTGAATGTTGGCGCTGAGCTCTGACTCTGCCTCTTGCTACCCACAGGACACTAATCCATTGCAAGACCCAGTTTTCTCACTGTAGCAGTAAAAATAACAATACCTGCCCTAACTACACCACGTGATATTATAGGGACCAAAGGCAAAAGATAGGGCAGCTGACACGCTTTGCTTCACCAGATTCACCTGCATAAAAATGTCATGATTTTTGTCTTTAAAAGAAAACACCAGCTTTATTTTTCTGTCAGATTTGTCTGCTCTGTACTGTCATCCTATTCCAACTGTCAAGAGATTTCATCCCACTCTTGAGGCTTCTTTTCCTCCCCAAGTACCTATATAGGTAGGGAAGAGAGGCTTTTTTTTTTTTTTTTTTTTTACTGGGAATTGAACTCAGGACCTTATGCTTGGCAGGTAGGCACTGTGCCACTGAGCTATTTCCCAGCCCAGGAGAGGCTTTCTGTTGGGTCTGCCCTGGCCACTGTGAGACATTCACTTCAAAGTCACAAGTGGTTCTTTGAAGCCAGGCACTTCTGCCCCTTCCATGCCAGTTGGACAGCTGGGTCTTTTGTCTGGAAATCAGTGCACCTGGGCCCCCGGCAGCCCTTTGCTTTCGAGAACGCTCCTTCCTGCGCTGCTTGGTGCTGCAAAGCCCAGGTCCCAGTTACTTGCCACCTCATGAAGCTTCTATTCCCAGCAAGCCTGAGGGACCCTCCCTAAATGTCCCTGTGGCCCCTACTCATCCTCACTTACCTCCTCGGTCCCTCTGGGAAAACTGATCATTGTGCCTCCCATGAACCAAGGCTTTAGAAAATGAAAGTGGATCCACGGAGCTGTGCTCTCTTCTGGCAACTTCTGCCTGTCACACAAATTAGTCTCTCGACGAATTATACTGCCACATATGAAAAAGAGTTTTTAGACCTGTCAAGTGTTATAGAAATACACAGCACATAATTCCTGGCTTCACTTTTCATCTGATCTGGTACTCGACTGGTCCTAACATGCAGCAGTATTTTGGCTATCAGCCTCAGAGACGGCCCTGGAAATGGTACCCACTAGATAATGGATGACACCTATTCTAACCATCGATTTTAGCAGACATATTTATGAGAAAGGAAAGACAGTGGTACAATGGGGGAAGCTTGTTTGAGTTTGTCTAATCCTAACAATATGCTGAACTAAGCTGCTAGGTGACTTTGTATAGGTAATTTAAATTCTGTGGGACTGGATTTATTATTATTAATTATAATTATTCTTTATTTTGTATTTAGTACAGGGTCTACAGGGTCTCACTACATAGATCTGACTCATAGTAATTCTCCTGTTTTCAGCCTCCCAAGCACTGTGATTACAGGTGTGTGCCGCCACACTCAGTCTCAATCATTGTCTCAGGATGTCTCAGGAGGTGAGGCTGGCACATCATGCCAGGGGTCAAACTCACGTCCCTGCATCTGCTGCGCTATGTGGCTGGTCCTTTGGGTTTATCTCTGACTTGAGACAGTTGTGAGATATCAGTGATTTTTGACTAGGATGGGAATGGATGGGCCCTTGGGTCCCTAGCTTTGTTTTAACCAGTTGCTGCCTGACCACATGGTTTATGTACCTGGTTAAGAAAAGGCATTCTGCCACTCAAAAGAAGAAAAAAGATTTTAAAATCATCCTACTAATTGCTCTCTAGGGTCTGTGAACCTGTGAATAAACTGTGTCTTGCCTTTCATCCCAATGAGGTCCTTTTTCACTGTGAGTGTCAAACGTGGCTGGGGGTGGGGAGACATCCCTTAGAACCTAAAGATGTGACAACAGGTCGATTCCTTCAGGGTTGGACCACTCCTGGAAGTGCCACTTAATGATGGCACATGTCCTGCTCTGCTCATCCTTATCCTTTGCTTTTTAAATATTTTCTTTAAAAACTATTTTCCTTAATCTTGCCTCAGGATGCAAAAGTTTGCAGGAGATTAGCCAGGACACAGACAGGCAATCTTATAGTTTCCCACTTGGCTGTACTGACTGCTGCTTCAACATTTTCCATCTTTGTGAAGCATGTGATTCTAAGGCTCTGTCTCCAGTCATAGCACGTAATTTTTAAATTACTTTTAATAAGAAATATCAGTATGATAGCTTCACAATACATTAGTAGTACATTCGCAGTAGTTTACACATTACATATTGTCCTCATAATAGTAATACAGAGCAGAGGGTGTAGACATGATACATTTTCTAATCGATATTGATAAGGAAAGAGAAAAAAAAAAAACAAAATTCTTCTCTTTGAAATGAGAGGGAGTAGATGTATACATAGTCCAATGTTCTATAATTGCAGTGGGTTACCAGTGAAACTGGCAATGTTGGAGGTTGCTGATTTAAGCCTCTTACAGTTTATCATATTAATCTAGTTCTGTGTTTTACATAGCACTGTGATGGTTTATGTCTAGTTGTCCCCCCAAAGCCTCATGTAGTCATTGGGCGGGGACTTCTAGAGTTTGAGACTTGATCCGTGATCCCTGGGATTATGGGTTTTAGTACTGATGGGATTATGGGTCGAAGTACTTCTGGGATTATGGGTGTAGCTTAAGGCGGGGGCTAAGGCAGAGAGCCTGAATATAATATAGAGACAGAGAGACAGACTCGAGCTGTTGCTGCTGCTCTGCTGCCCTAATTGATTGGCTCCCTTTGCCATCATTTTGCTGCTGTTCTGCCACCATGAACTGGATGCTCTCCACCCTGCCCTACTCAGCCTTGGGCCAGCCAAATATGGACTGAAACCTCCATGAACTACAAGCAAAATCAACCTTTCCTTCTTTCATTTTGAGTGTCAGGTATTTGCCCCAACAATAACAGAAGAGTAACTAAAACAGCATGTAATATTAATCACTAACCCCACTGTCTTCTTGCCAACACACATTTTCTGGTACCCTACGTCAAGCAAGACAAAAATCCTTAAGAAGCTTGTGGACCCCTGGGAGAGAACATAAATATGGAACTGGTTACATGAGACCCAAGGTTCTCCCATCTTGGAAACACTAAGAAGAGTCCAGGTAGCACCACCTGGGAAGCTGGAAGAAGCGTCATGGTGCTTGGACTGCAGTGGCTCCTCAGGAAGCAGTGACTGACAGGCACCATGTTTGAGATGAGGGACCTTGGAGCTGCGTCTCTAGGTCTGGACTCTGCCCCCTTGCTTTATCACCTAACTTCCGAATATCTCCTCGCCTACCTCACCTTGTAGGCTTGGGAGCACCGAGAAGCAGCACAGGTAAGGTGCTTCTGGCAGGTTTAGCTTATAGCACAGACACCACTTCGTCTTTCCAGTAGCTGCAGGTGGCAGGAAGGAGCCCACCAGGGAGAGAGGTCAAGACCCTGCTGTGGATCTGGGTACACAGTGAGAGATTTCCAGAAATTCCCTCTGATCAGAATTTTAAAAGAAGAACCAGTTGGTTTTTTTTGTTTTGTTTTGTTTTGTTTTGTTTTCTTACGGCCAGCTCAGCCCACCCTGAGGGCCAGGCTGGAGCAGCATGTGGCGCCCGGGATCCAACCCACTGTCCCCTTCGTCTGCCTAAGCTTGCCTAAGCAGACGCTTTAGTCCACTGAGCTATTTCACTGGCCCAAGGACCAGTCTTGATGTGGTCATTCGCATTGTATGAAAAAAATCCTAATATCATTTTGTACCCCATGAATATGTGCACTTCTTATTTGTCAGCATAGAATTAAAAAGGCAGAGCCAACGTCCCTTCTTCGGCCACTCTTTTGTTCTCTGCCTCTGCCTTCATGCACTCTTGCCTTCCGTCCTCCCTCTATACTACTCTTCCTCCTCCCCTTCCCTCTCTTTCCCTACTCCTGACCCTTCTTCAGTCCTCACCCTCACTTCATCTTCCTCCTGCCCTCTCCACCCATCTCCTTTCCCTCTATCTGCCTTCAGCTTCCTGAGAACTGTTTTTCGCATCCTGTTTCTCCTCCTTTTTCATCTCCTGTATCCCTGCTTTCTTTGCTGTCACCCACGCCAGCTGACCCTGTCACTACACCCCCACACCTGGGACCCTGAAAAGCCAGCCCCTCCTGTCCCCCACATCCCTCCCACCACCAGGAAGTGTGGTCTCTGGCTCCTCAGGGACCAGAGCAAGGGCAGCAATCTGTCTTGCTAATCTTGCTTCTCTGCAGAAAGTGCCATCAAGTGCTCCAGTGCCACCAGCACAGCCAGGGCTCCTGGGTGACAGGAGTAGCTGGGGGTGAGGCCAGCTTTGGGTTTCCAGCTTTTCACTGTCAAAAGTCCAGCGGTTTGCAGGTTGTAAATGTCAGCCACAGTTGATGCAGAGCGAATTGTTCTTGCTGATACTGTGAGGAAGATAAAGCCTGGAACCTCAAAGCAAATATTCAGGAGTTCAGCCTACTCAGAGATAAATGCTCAGGCCTGAAGAGTATGTCTGGACCAGGGCAAAGGCCTGGAAGTCTGGCCAGGACACCTCCCAAGAGAGGACTTCATTTTTCGCCATGTAAATGGGGCCTGCATATCCACGCTGATCAGGACTGGGGCTGCAGAGTTAAGAAGAACACAGGTGCAGTCCTCCTGAGAGAGCTTCAGAGGGGCAGGCAGACCACAAACAAGTCAAATGCAAACAGAATACTTCCCAGTGCTTTCTAGTGCTGTAAAGAAAAGAAAACCAAGTCCTTCATAAGCATATGTTTGTGGGGGAAAGAGCTTGATTGAAATTGCATGGTCAATGAAGTCCTCTCCAGGCAGGAAACCTTTGAGATGGGCTCCCAAAAACAAGAGGCAGCAGCTACTGAAAGATCTGGAAGGGCATTCCAACAGGCAGAAGGCAGCGCCAAGAGCAGAGGCAGACACTTTTGGAGAACAAAGGACCCCGGGATGGAGTGTGGCACCCTGGAGAGAGAACAGTGCTGAGGATGTGTGAGCCTTGTCCCTACATTGATTTTGTGAGGGACAGGGACTCAGTGGAAAGAAAAGAAATTTATTGGAAGGAGCTTTGGTGCCCACAGAATTGCCAGGAACAGATGTTGAAGAGATATCAGGACACAAGGGTGGCAGCTGGACACTTGGAATGCTAGTGCTTGTGCTTCCACCCTACCAGCACAGTCCCCTGGGCACTGGGTGGCAGGTGGTGCTGCTTCTGCCCTTGTGAATGGAGTCCCTGCAGCCAGCATAGTTTGATTTAAATAATGTGTATGTGAGGCAGGATTCCCCAGGCAAACAGAACTAATAGGACATGGGATATGTGCATGCGTATGTGTGTGTGTGTGTGTGTGTGTGTGTGTGTGTGTGTGTGTGCGTGTGCGCATGGATATGCGTGCAAGTGTGTGATTTGTTATAAGAAATTGGCTTATACAATTATAGACTGAGAAGCCCCAAGATCTGCATTTGGCAGGCTGAAGCTCCAGGAGCACAGATGGAACATAGTTCCAGTCCAAGTCTCCAAAGGCCTGAAAACCAGGAAAATAGGTGGTATAAGTTCTCATCCAAGTCTAAACCCACAGGCAGAAGACTAATGTCCCAGACTGAGGACAGAGAATGAGTTATCTCTTACTAAGTCTCTTCTTTTATTGAAGCCATCACCTGATTGGACAAGACCCACCCACATTGATGAAGATAAATTGCTTTATTCAGCCTACCTATTCAAATGTTACTCTAATCCAACAGTCCCTTTATAGACATAACCTGAGTAATGTTCGGTTCAGCCAAATACCTGGATACCCATGGCCCAATCAAACTGATAAGCAAGTGTAGCTGATTGGCTGACAGGTCCTGTACCCACTCCCTGGGGATGAGAAAGCCTGGGGAAGTGAGTGTACGAAGCACTCCTGAGTGGGAAGCAAAATCTGTCGCTCTCTGAAACTCACAAGATGGGGAATTTCCCAAGGATAGAAGGAATTTCTGGATATCCCAGGAAACAATAAATGCCCCCTCCATCATAAGAAAAGCTTGTCTTTTTATTTAGTGCAATGGGAAGTCACTAGAGAACTTTAGGGAATGAGGTGACCCTATTTATATTTTCAGAAGATTCCTCTGGCTTTGAGGTGGGGAATGAATTTTCAAGGGACAATAAGGAAAGAAGGAGGCAACAGATGAGAGATAACATGGACCTGGGCAGCCTGCTGGCAGCATAGCAGTGAGAGATGAGGAACTTCAGGATTTACTTGGAGGTGGAATGGTCACCGCCTTCTGATGGGTGAAAGGTAAGAAAGTGAGGACGACTGGACCTAATCCAGGGTGACTTCAGTTTTTTCAGTTAAAAAGTTTGGTGGATGGTGATGTAAGTTACCAGGATGGGATATGAGGCTGGGGGAGAGAGAAATATCAACCTTTTAGCTTTGACATGAATTTTCCATGCATGAGAAGCCCATGAGTCATGCAAATGACAACCTCAAGGAGACATTTGGGTATTATAGGTATGACTCAGAAGAAGTCTGTGTCAGAGACAGAAACTGGCAGGATGGCTTTGGAGCAGACAGATAGATACTTTTTCAACTTTCATTTTTGCTAACCAGTCCCACACGAGCTGGAGCATGATGCATAATGTCGCTGATCCCCAGTGACCTCCCTCAGGTTCCTGGGGCTGCTGTAACACAGTACCACAAACTGGTTGGTTTAAAACAATAGAAGCGCACTTCTCTCACGGTTTTAGAGGACTGAAGGGCAAGTGAAGGCATCAATAAGCCTGGGGTCCCTCTAAAAGCTCTAGGCAATACTCCCTCCTTGCCACCTTCAGGTGGTTGCCAGCAATAGCTAGTACTTGCAGGCCCCAGGCTCCTGCCTCTGAGTCATTGAGTTCTATAGTGTTCTTCTCTCCCCTTTCTCTGTGTTTCTGCACTCAGCAGTGTCCCCAGGCTCTTTATCTAAAATGTCACCACAGCCCTTCTTAGTCTTCCACAATACTTTTTTTTTTTTTTTTTTTTTTTTTTTGCAGGACCGGGGGTTCAAACTCACAACCTTGCACTTGCCAGGCAGGTGCCACAGAGTAACCTCCCCAGCCCCTAACACTAATATTTTCCAGCCCTACTTTTTAGTAGACTTTCTCATTTTGGCTTTAAGTGGCATCCCCTGTGGCAAGATTCAGAATTTTCAGTCCAGGTGGACTCTTATGTAAGAGGTGTTATGTGCATCTCAAGGTGCACATTGGAAGGCATAAGATGGCCATCTGTCCTACATTGGCAAAGTAATTTTTTAATTAAACATTTTAATTGAATCATAGTATGTATACAGAAAAATAGGTAATTAATAAGTGGGCAGCTGTGTTAGTTATACCAAAAATGACCCCACACTTATTATTACCATTCATATCTGAAGAAAATAACAGCAATGTCCATAACCCACCCTTCCCCATTTGCTTTATCTCAAAGGTAACTCACTGACCTCAAACAGCATAGGTTAATGTGGCTTACTTTCCAACTACATTGTGGCGTGTCTGGCTTCTTTAGATTAATGTTATGTGTGTAAGAATCCCATATATATATATATATATATATATATATATATATATATATATATATATTTATATATGTATATTTACAGTTTATTCTCATTGCTACATAATGTTCCATTGTTAGAGCTACCACCACCTGTTCATTTTATAATTGATTGACATTGTCATTGGTAGACTGAAGTTATTAAGAAAAACACCTGTTATACACTGTATAAATTGTTCCTCTCAGAATTTGCATGTTGAAATCCTAGTCCTCAAAAGGATGGAGTCAGGGTGTGTGAGAAATTATTAGGTTTATATGAGGCTATGAGAATGAAACTTGAGATTAGTGTCCTTAGAGGAAGAGACAGAGACCAGAGCTCTTTTTCTTCATCGTATGAAGATATAACAAAGAAGAGAGTCCTCACCAGGGCTATCACCATGGAATAACACCTTAATCTTGAACTTTGCAGTCTTCAGAACTGTAGGAAATGAATTTTTAATGGTTCAGCCTTCTATTTTACAATACTTTGTTGCAGCAGCTTGAACTGAGTAAGACAGTACAGCAGGTTTGCACTTATGGTCTGAATGAGCATTTGCTTTTCTGCTAGTGTTCCTGGGGATGGCAAACCTCTTAGACCTTCCAGTGATAGCACAGTCTGTTGTAGTATGCCACCACTGGTATATTCTAAGACATGGAACTGCTGGGTCACAGGGCATGACTGTTCAGCTCTCATGGATATTGTCAAACCTTTCCGCAGAATGCCCCTATTAATTTTCACTGACACCAGCAGTTCCTCTTAGTCTAAAGTTCTTTATCATTTCTAATGTACTGACTTGCAAAAATTGAGTTCACTTGGAACACTTGTGCAATAGTCTTACTGTGGTCTGAATATGCTGTTAAGACTTTTTCTTTGACTTTTTGATCATCTTGTTAGTGTTTACAGGTTCATATTTACACCTTTTATATATTGTTTTATTGAGTTTCTACAATATATTTCCTAAGATTTTTCTGGATTTGAGATCTTTGCTGGTCTGTGTGTTGCAAATATCCTTTCCTTTGCTGCTAGCCTCTTCACTTTCTTAATGATCTCTCAGCAAATCAGTGTTAAGAGAGCCTAACATAGTGCCATTCCTTTGGGGTTTAAGAACTAGTCTACTTTTTAAAATTTTACCTTTTAGAGTCTTTGTGTTCTTCTTTTCATATTAAAACCTTACCCTACTTGAAACTGATTTTTATGTATGGTATGAGCTAAGGAGCAAGCAATGTTTTGGATTTTTTATATGGATGCCAACTAACATGGCTGCATTTGTTGAAAAGAATGAAGCAGCACTCCCCCTGCTCTTCTTTGCTACTTTTATTGTCAATGAGGTATGATGTGATAAAGGATTTATTGTTACTAAAATATGTGTGTGTTCATTTTAATTATGTTGTTTGGGTTTCTTTGCACATTCTCACACAACATTAAGTCGTTATTACCAGGAATTTAAAGTTTGGATGTTTGATAAGAAAAGTTCTCATAATTTGAAATTCATAATTAATTGAGAGAGTGTGAACTTTTGTATTTCATATAAAATTTAGATTTGCTGTGTTGATTTTCAACAAAAATATCTTCTAGAACTTTGATTACCATTGTATTAAATCTTTAAGTCAATTTGAGGAGAATTAGATAACTTTATAATATTGATCTGATTTATGAAAGCTAGCACAACTCTTACTTCAGAATTTTCTTTAATTCTCAGTAACATTACTTTTTACTGTGTAGATCTCTAATAGCTTTTATTAAATATATTTATAAATACTTGATTACTTTGAGACTACTGTAAATGATATGTTTTTTAAAATTTTGCTGTGGCTGTATATGTAAATATAAATGACCTTTGCTGACATCTTTTCAAAAACTCACTAAATTAACTTATTATTTATAAACATTTATAAGTCATTTTCTTGTGAACATATGCCATCTTCAAGTAATGACAGTTTCATTTCTTACCTCATAATATTTCCTTTTGACTATTGTATTCTGTTATTGCATTGAGTTTGAGTTTATGACATTGCCCAGGACTAGTAGAATGTTGACTAGAAGTAGTGACTCCTACCACAGTGCTTTTATCTCAAAGCCCAGAGGTCTCCAGGATGTTTATCAATATTCTTCACCAGATTGAGGAAGTATATTTTTCAAGTTTGCTGAGAGTTTTATTCAATCATGTGATATTCAATTTTGTGGAGTGAATTTTCTGCTTCTATTAAGATGACTATATGATTTTCCCTCTGTTCCACTGCATGGTAAATCATATCTATTGATTTTGAAATGTTTGCAGTCATGAAGTAAACAAACCTAGGTTAGTCGTGATACATTTTTTTCCCCTCATATTCAGTTTGCCAATATTTGTTTTTTTTTTGGAGGGAAGTGTGTTGTGAATATAACATACCATTAAGCTGCATTCCACCAAGCATTGATACTCTTTCTAGAATTTCCTTCTGTATTTATGAGAGACTCTGGCCTACACTGTAATGTTTGCTAGAATTTAGTATAAAGGTGTGTGTGTGTGTGTGTGTGTGTGTATTTAATACAACTAATTGAAAAGCATTTTTCTGTTTCTTTCCATCCTCTAGAAGAGTCTGTGTTTCTTACTGTGGATGCCCTTTGACAGATACACAGCCACTGAGGCATTCTATACAGTCCAGGATGGATTTGGGGATGTTTTCTCTTTCTAGCTCTTTGCCCAATTCATCTAAATATTTTAATTTGTTGGCAAAAATATTCATGGTATTCTTTAAGCTTATCATTTTATTCCCATAAGCATTAGAATGAACCACTTTTTCACTCATGTTAATTATTTGTACAGTGTTTCTCTTGTTTTTTCTCAACCAGGTTATTAATAAGTTTCTATGTCTATTTTTAGCCTTTTCTGAAGACTTTTCTTTCATAAATTTCTGCTGTTTGATTATTTAATTTTCTGCTTCCTTTAGTTTTAATTTTCTCTTCTTTTCCCATAAATCTTTTACTTACAAATGCTTTGGGATATTTTTGTTGTGATATTTAGCTTATTCCACAGTGTTCAGTGAATATGTTCCAAATATTTCAATCTTCTGAAAATTTTTAAATTTTGCTTTGCAGTCCAGACTATGGACACTTTATTTTTTTATCTATATTATATTATATTATATCATATTATATTATATTATATTATATTATGGCTAGGTCAGCCTGCCCTGGGGATGGGACTGGCACAGCATGTGGTGCCAGGGATTGACCCACAGTCCGTGAAGTTGCCTAAGCTTGAAAGCAGGCACTTTAGACCACTGAGCTATCTCACCAGCCCTGCACACTTTAAGTACATCTTCTATGAACGTCTTAAAGGTACTTATATTGGGATCTAGTATACACATAAAGTAGATCAATTTAGTATTTACTTATATCTAAATAAATTCGGTCAGTTTTATTTATAGTGGCACTAAACTATTTTATACCTATATCAGTATTTTGTCTGCTTGCTTAATAACTAAGAGAGATGTGCTAAAATTTCCTACTGTGTGAACCTCTTTTAGGTGTGTTGGTGTTCCATCATGTGTTCTAAAGATTTGTTTTTGCTACTTCAAGCAAAGTAGAGCAGGGTCACCTTTGTCCAGTGAGCTGATTCTTTGCATGGGCTGGTCTATTCCAGTGTATCCTACATGGTTAGTACTATGAGGTGTTTTAAAGATACCCCTATTTTAATACATTTAACAAAATTTTGCATGTCTCCTATAGCCTAGGCACTATATAAGGTGCAGAAACTTCTGCATTCTTCTAAATGGCATTCTTCTCAACAGAATACACCTGTCACTACCAATTATTCCTCATTCCTCAGGGTTTTCAAATCCAGCCTATCGTATATTTCACCACCAGGTAAATTTCTCTGAAGAATTTCTTTTTCTCTGTTACTCCTATACTTAGAAACTTACCTGTGTATCCTGTCCAAAGAATAAGATTAAAAAAAAATTTATCCAGTTAGAATAGTCTGTGAAGCACTACTTTATATTTTTCTCATGGCCTTAATAAAACGTCTTTCGACCATATATTGGATCTGAATCTGTCCTAAGGCCATTTTTAACTGGCAGCATCCTGGGTTTGATCTTTGTTCAAGAACATTTCTTAGTCTAAGAATCTTTTTCAGGTTGGAAAAACTGTTTTGGGTTCTCTGTATCCTGAAAAATTCCCTAAATTTTGCATGAAAACTGGACGGTTGATTCTTTAATCTCTCTTTTATCAGGTAGTGAGATGGAATGAATTTGATACTTGTATCATGTTGTCTGGAAATTTCCTTAGATATACCACTATTTAATTATTCTTTCTGTTTTCCTTGTGACCCTGGGTGATAATTTCACAAACTTTCTGCACTGCATAACACCGGCAGCCTTTTCTATGGGTTTCAGGAAGCATTTCCTTTCTACACTTCCAGCCTTTTTTGGCGGTATTCTGAAGGCCCATCTAGCTTCTATCTGCCACTTGGTCCCAGAGCTTTGCATTTTAGGACTTCATTATTACATCTTTGCACTTTGTGTAGTAATGCTCATTTTGATTATTGTTTGCTGCAGGATAAATTGCTCCTATAACTTAGAGATTAAAAAAAAACTCACATGATTTTTTGGGGTTGGCTTGAAGTTCTTCTGGTTTGTGTACAGTATCAGCTATAGAAATAGTCATGTAGGAGTTTGATGGACTAGAATTTCCAAAACAGGCTTTTCATATTACTGGTACCTTGGGGGGAGTGGCAGGAGGACTGAGCACAGCTGGCTTGGTGGGATCACTAGGTCATTCTCTCAGTCTCCTTGCCATCCCAGAGCCATCCCCTCTCCACATGGTCTTCCCAGTAGGGTAGCTCGGCTTTCCTTTCATCTGGCTCCACTGCAAATAACACTTTGTTTCCCATGGCCCACTGATTCCCGTGAAGGCTTCATTGAGTCCCATGTCTTTTGGACACCAATGAAAGAAGCACCAGGAATACTGGAAAGAAAAATGCAGCACTCAGCTCTTCTAACCTCTGCTTTAAGCCTAATTCTATGGTTGTTTGAAGATTACTTCGGACATTCCTGCCTCCTCCAAATTGCTAATACTTGAGGCATTTTTAGCAGTGTTTCCATTTCTTAAAAGTAAATGCACAAAAAATAAGAATGGAACAATTGAAACTGTATTGCCATGAACTTGTTTGCAACTCTAAGAAAAGGAGTCTCAGCAGCTGGAAAGTGTAAAACAGGACTTGGTAAAAGGAATGATTATACCTGTTCACTAAATTATGCTTTAGTATTTGTTCTGAATTTTAAAATATCTTGACTTATATAGGTCTTATTTTTAAACTGGAAAAACATCTTATCCTTAACTTTTTCATAGTCCCCCAAAATAAAGAAGATACTTTCACTTTAATTGGATAAATCTGGCAGAAAATGATCAAAAACTAAGTAACTTTCTTCAAATGATCCTGATAAAAAACTATCATGTCATCAACCCATATTTTGAAAATGTATCATTCATTCAGCATATATTTGTTATCACTATTTATCAATTATCCCTGTTAACATATATTTCCTAACTACCCATGTGTATCATCTTACACATTCCAAAATTGATTATGAAATATAGCACTGGGAAGAAATCAGTAAACACAGTTTAGGGATACATGTTGCTACAGTTTGTGTACATGTCCTCCAGATGTCCATGTTTTTCTTTTTGAGACAAGGTCCTGATAGGCAGTCCAGGCTGGCCTCAAATTCATAGGGACCCTCCTGCCACCAGCCTCTTGAGTGCTGGGATTATAGGCATGTGCTACCATACCCTGCTTGCCTATTTGGTAAAGCTTGGTTATCAGCCATCTGTAGAAGGTCTGGTTGTGGCTTTATTCACCATAGATGCCAGCTGCAATGGGGAAGATGATGGCAGAGGAAGTGGTGCCATCTTGGGGAGGATGAGGTACATGCCAACATCTTCTGGGTGATGACAAAAGTGAATTAGTAGACTCTGGCGTAGTGGTGCACAACTGTAATCCCAGGACTTGGGAGATTGAGGCAGGAGAATCACTGTCAATGTGTGGCTGCCATGAGCTACATAGTGAGTTCAAGGCCATCCTGAATTATGCAGCAAGATTACACCTTAGAAAAAAATGAATTAGTAGAACTGAAAGAAAAAAAAGCTTGGCTGTCAGATTGTGACATTACTAGAAGGTGGCAGAATTTTTAGAAGGTGTGGCCTACTGGGAGGAAGTTTTGTGAGTATGCCTTTGAAAGGGCTATTTGGACTTTAGCTCCTTCTTGCTCTTTTTGCTTCTCAGCCCCTCTCAGGTAAACAGATTTCCTCCACTACAGGTTCCCAACATGATGTGCTACTTTGCCAAAGAGCAAGAGGTTAACTGACTATGAAGCTCTCCAGACTGTGAGGCAAAATAAACCTTTCATCTCTTTAAGTGGATTGTATCAGCAGTTTATTACAGTAAAGAAAAGCCGATTAATGTACATGGGTTAACTTAGGGGTTCACCAGAGCTTTCCTGAGAAGTAGTTGTACACAATGTTGCTTTATGAGCATGTCCAGGAAGAGGCTAAGTGGTGCAGGAAAAGCTCTGCATATCTAAGAAGCAGAGAGGAAGAAGTAAGCCTGGAGCTTTAAGCAGTGCAGGCCAGTTGGTCCTGCTGACAAAACAGAGAGATGGTGTCATGTGAGCTGTCAGAGGGTTCATGTGGCCATAAGCAAAATCTAAGGCTCAGTTTTCTTAAAATGGGGATAATTTTCAATATGCTAAATCTCCAGTCTCGACTTCTCTCCTGAGCTCTAAGTCATTCAGTGCCAATTTTATGTATTGATTTAGATATGCAATGGAGATTCAGCTCATGATCAGGACGCTGGGATTGCCCATTTCAGTGAGTGCCTCTGTCACCCGCCATTGTTTTAGGTCAGAGCCTCAGCACTCATCCGTCGTGGATCCCTTACTCCCAAGTCCCTCCTGCATTGAGTTGTGTGGGTTCAGATGCTAAAGCATATCCCAAATCTATCCACTCTGGCCACTGCCACTGATATCGCTGTGGGGAGGGCTGCATCTTTCTCATCTGAATTGCTGCAGTAGCCTTTGAGCTATCTCTCAGGTCTACTCCTATTCTCCTGTAATCCATTAGTCATTACAGCACCTAGAATATTCTTTTTTTAAATGAATATTTTCATGTCACAAGAATACACTCATAGTTTCCTATTGCACTAAAAATAAAACTCAAACTAAAGATTCCTACAAATCCCTCAGTGAGAGGGTCCCTGCTTGCCTGTTGGGGATCATCTTGCACCTCTTCCCTACTGGCGCACCAACCACCCTAGCCTCCTGTTTGCTTTTCAGATGTGGCAACCCCATTTACCAATCTGTATGTTATCGGACCTTTCTCCTCGTTTGGTGCTTGGCCAAAGTCACATCTATGAATTTTTTGGTGAGCCCTGTCTACATGAAGTCCTCTGCAGAGGGGACTGGAGAGTCACTATCTAGTAAGAGTGATTATTTCTTTAGTTTCTCAGTAGCAACCACCAGTCTTAGATGTCATAAATTTACTTATGGCTTGCTTACTTCATTCCAGCTTTCAACTATAAGCCTCACTGGAGTAGGATTTCTTCAGAGTTAGCCTCTGAAAATTCCCCTTCATATGTCTTCTCCCTTATCAATCCAGCCCTCCTTTGTTAGCACAGAGTGAGAATGCAATTGGAATACTTTCTAGTTCAATTAATGAGCATGTGGGTAAAACCACTTCACTGGGGCCTGATTCTGCCCAAGAGTGAGAATCTATTGACCTACACTTCACATACTGGTTTCCTGGATAAGACTAGTCTTTTCTTAGCAGAGTCTTACTTTCAGTTTTCAAGGCCCAAATACATTGCCACTGGGGATTATTCTCAAATCATAATCTATCTCAGTAAACTCATGGGAGTTCAGCTATTTCACCCTGGTATGAGCCCTGTAGCAGTGGGCAGCTCATTTTATGACCAGTTTTTCTTTTATGTGCTTCAGTTTAAAAATAAACATGAAAGAACTCAGGAAAACTATCTCCCCACAAAGCACATAAACTTCCAAGTAATGGTTTAAAACATCTATTGATTGCCCAGTGGATGATTTGTAATTACAGATTACACATTTGGTAAATAGGTCTTGTGGTCCCTTTGAAACTTGTTTTATCGGGTTAGCAGATAATTATAGTCTTTTATGTATATACACCATAACTGCTCCTTTGGAGCAATTAAAGTTTTCTGAATGGGTCCTCAGCCCTGCTGCTTCTTTGATGCATCCTTCCAGCTCCTGTTAGAGCCAGCAGGAGCAGCGGGGAGAGGCTCAGGCTGCCATTCAGCGAGCAACTCCTTTGCAGTCAAGGTAGATCCCTGCAGCACCCATCTGGACAAGATGGTGAGGTAGCGGGGAGCAGAGCTGCTCCTCTGTAGGAGCAGGCTGCTCTAGCTAGCCACCCCAGCCTGCCACAGGCACAGTGTCAGTTGCTCCTGCTCCTCGCTGCCTGCCTGCCTGTGGGGTGGGCCCCAGCCCCCACCCTGACAGCCTCAGCACTTCCTCCTCTAGGCAGGATGCGCTGTTGTGCAGGTTTTAGTGCTGAGTATCTTTCCCCTGGCTGGTGCCTGCCATGTCAACACAACCTCTTCTTTTCTTGCTGAATCCTACCTTGGAAAATACTTTCAAATACTCATCACAAAGTTATATTCACTGTTGTGACTCAAGAGAAACATTCAGTGGTTTCTGAAGTCTGACAGGTCTGGTTTGAACTCAGGTTTTGGCATTTCCTAGCTGTGAGACCTTGGGAAAGTGACTTCTCTGGTGAGCCAAGAAGAATATTAATAGTAGCCAAATTCTAATACACATTTGCTAAGTGGCAGGCACCACTTGAAGTTTTTACATATATTTTTCTACTTTTAAAAGCATAAGATGTACTGTATTTTTTAAAAAAATATCTCTAATTTGAAGATGATAGAAATGGCTTGGGACTTAATAAATTGGCCAAAGATATGAAGTTTAAGTGGCAGTGCCAGGGTTTGAGCTCTGTGAGCTCTCCATTATTCACTCCTTCCTGATAACGTCTTTCTCCTCGGGCTGTTTTAAGAACCATATAAAGTCGGTGAAGTGTTTAGCACAGAGCTAAGCAAGTGTCCAATAAACTCAAGCTCTTGTTACTGGTGCTTCTGTGCTTCCTTTCTTGTGACTTCTTTAATTTCTCCATGGTCAGCCTATGACACGGGTTCACTTTCTTCTCTAAAACATTTGAGCTGTAGTGGTTTGTTCATCCATCTCTGTATTAGTGACTATGGGCTTCTCAGAGAAAATTCTGCCTTCTCCATTATGAATGGGGAGTATTTTGAGTACATGGTCATGAGAAGATGAACTCTATAATTCGTGGACGTGTGGCGATCCAGCACCCCAGGAAAGCAAAGCCTACTGGGGAGCTTCTGGAAGAATGTAATGGCTGGCATGAGAGGTGGGCAGGGTGACAGTGAGAGGAGAGAATACCTGCTCAAGAGAGCACTGGACAGGAAGGCAGCCTGCAGGCTGGGCTCACTGTGAACTGTATCCCAGGACCTTGGGGACGATACCAGTGCTTTGAGGAGGGAGCTGTGATTAAATTCGCCTCAGCAAGGTCACTCTGGGTGAAAGAGGAAAATGAATTGGGGGTGATGTGGACCAGCAGACCAGACCAGAGACAGGGAATCCACTTCAGAGTCTATGCCAGTGCCCAAGCAACAGATGAGGGGTGCGGGTGGGGCTGGGGCAGGGAGTGACTTGGACAAGGGAATGACTCCAATGACATCTAATTTGGTGAATAAGAAGGCAGGATTCCTAGAGGGTGACAGACCTTAGGGATCCCCTTCAAATTTGGAAAATTCTTTCTACACTTTCCCTGCCAGGTAAGAATCTCAAGTGGCTGTTGTCTTTGGAAAATCACTTTCATTTTTTTTCTTTCTTTTTTTTTCTCTTATATTTATTTTTTTATAGATTTGATTTTATTTTAAAGAGTAAAAATAGCAGAAACAAAAATAGAAAAAACAGTAACACACAAGAGTACATATAGTACAGAATTACAAAACAAGAAAAATTTAACAATGGTTGCATTACATATTTTCATCATCAAATCAATTTAGATCAACAGATACAGGTATGTAATACTGATCAAACAATTAAACATTAATTTTTTAAAATTCTTCCAAATGCATTTTGTATTTAAGTCACTCTTCTAAAAAAACTGCTTTCTTAATAGTTGCACCAGTAAACACCACCTTTAATCTTGAGTACTTCCTTATTTCTGAGATAAACCCAGGGAAAAGCAAAAGGCTATAGATCTAGTCTGCTTAGAGTTACCCTGTTCACCTGAAACATTTGGAGATTAGGCAATTTCTAGGAGGTTCTAAGCAATCTAATACTTGGGTCACTATTCTCATGGGTATGTTAAAGAAGTCATATATATACACATTTGGGAAGGGTTCTAGGCAGCATCAGATATATCCTTTCTTTCCAAACATCTGGAACAATTAAGTAAAGAGTGTCTATTTGGAGTACAAATGAAAAGTGTGTGTTTGAGGTGCCTGCAGAGTTTTGCCAATCTTTTTGTCCCTTAAAATAGTCTCAAGTTGTGACGATCCTCCAGGGTATGGGCTCTGTTGATACACATAGCCTTGTGGGTTTCCCTTTGGCTTGGTGCTCTGGAGGAGAAGAAGTTAGGAAACAGGACAAAAGTCCAAACAGGAGGTAGACTTTATATGAAGCAGAAATAAGCAAAGTAAGCATCATCCTGGCTCCGTGGAGGGACTGATACGGTCCTCAGGGGACAAGCGTGGTCTATTTCACTCCTGCTGAACCTCTGAGTGTCCTGGGCTAGGAGCCCAGGTTTTAACCATGAAAATTGCCCACATGCTGCCCAAAGTTTGTGTAAGTTGAGCCTAATAAACTAGAGAAAGTGCCCTTTGCTCTACCAGAGCTTATGATGAATTTAAAATTTGAAACATTACAATATACAGTTTATTGGCATGTAGAACATTTTATCTACATTATCATGTCTGCTACGCATAGAGCCTATGATATTGGTGCTAAGAGCCCTCTTTTAAGAGATGAAAAGACAGAGACCTGGAGAAGAAGTTCAATATGCTTCAGAAGGTTGCATGTCAATTAGGAGGTGGGTAAGGAACTAAACTTAGAAAATCCTCCTTATTGAGTATTTTTCATTGTCATCTAATAATGTCAGTCAATGCCTCAGGCACTAGGAGTGCAATGGTGAACAAAGAAATGCTGAGCTATCCCTCATGGATCTCACAGAGATGCACTCATTGGACAGAAAAGTACTCAAAAAGTAGAAAGTTATAAATAGAGAAAATGCAGGGTGCTGAGAGGAAAAGGAAGAAAACATGTCATTTTGATGTGCTGTTTGAGTATAGAGGTGTGTGTGTGTGTGTGTGTGTGTGTGTGTGTGAGACAGGACAAAGGACAACTCAGGCCTGAGAAACTGGGAGAGACATCAGGGAGATGAGTAGTGCGGGAGGCTTCAGCAGTGGGAGATAGTATGAAGGCAAGGAGAATTTGGTGTTCGGACCCCAAGAAAGCTGTGTAAGTCTGGCTGGATTGGAGTGGACCAGGAATAGACAGGCATATGAGGATCTAAGAAGATTGATAAACCAGGGTGCCTCAGGCAGAGCATGCAGCTATAGGCTTTCCTCTGAAGGTGATAAGAACTCCTGGGTGATTCTAAGCATCGAAGTTAACTTGGTTTTACACTTTAAGACAATCACTGTAAATGACTGGTTGGCACTGTAGGAAAACTTTTTTACTTTTTTTTTTTTTTTTTTTTTTTGTCTTTTTGAGACAGAGTTTCACTATGCAGTTCAGGCTGGCCTTGAGCTCACTTTTTTGTAGCCTAGGCTGGTATCGAACCGGCACCGATCCTCCTGCCTCAGCCTCCCGAGTGTTGAGATTACAGGCATGTGCCACCATGCCCGGCAAGGAAAACAAAAATTGAAGGGAGGAGATCGCCCAAAAGTGTACTGAAGCAATCTGGGAAAGATGATGTGTCTGTGTTTTCAAATCCTGAAGTTTTGGGCCATGATCTGGCCTATAGTTCTCTCTAGAGAACCAGCTGTTAGTTGAGAAGGATTTTTACATTAAAAAAAATAACCCTTGAATTTTCTTTACTTATAGGGTATTAAGGGATAATGGAGCTCTTGGCACAAATCAAGACTTGGCAAAGATTCCAGCTGTACAGTTCCAGAACTAAAAAAAGATCATCTCTTCATGATCTAAGAGCTGCACAGGGGCCCATGCACATGACAGTTGAAAAGGAAACTGATCCTCAGAAAAGAAAACTGCCAACTAACGAGCCATCACCATGAAGAAACATCCCATTATTTCTGTTAGCCTTGTGACAACAGAAAAGTCACTCTAGCTCTCCGAACCTGATTTACATCATCTGGGAAGAAAAGAATAAAAGTAGTATTTGTTTTGATAGACTCATACTGGAGAGATTAGATTTTGAATTAGATTTATAAGGTTAAATGAGATAATACTTGTAAAGAACTTAACACAGGCCAAGCATAATAAACATTTTTTCCATAAATGATATTAATAATGATACTTTTATGGAGTAAGTGGATAAAATTAGATATCAACATCATGTCCATGAAATAATTAATTTTTGTCCCCAGGCAAAGTATAGATATGTATGTAGTTTTAATTTATGTAACACTACATTTCTTATCACCCCTAACTATTTTAACATGCTTTGAAATCTTGGATGAAAGAAATTACACAAATATAAAATATTATTATTCCAGAGAAGAATTTTATCCTGCAGAGTTAGGCTTTCCCTAGTGATGCCAGTCTGTCTAAGGAGTAGCCTGTTTTATTATCAAGCTGGGCAGATGGTAGTAGTGAACACAATTACAGATTCTGCCTTTAAAAATAAACATTATTTGGATTTTGGAGTATTGCTTGAACCACAGAGGGAGACTGCTCTTCCTCTATCACTAAATTCACTTGCTTTCAGCATTTCGCTCCATTATGGATTCCTACATCTTTGGTAGCCTCCTAGTGGCTCCAGGTGGGCCCAGAACCAGGCGCTGTGCCTCAGAGGAAGAATGTGCCCAGTAGCCAGCGCACAGCATTCCATTTATCTGGCTCCAATTCTGCTGAGATAGATGCTCTGCATCTCAGGGGAGAAGTCTGAGATTTGTCACCCTGTCAAAGCCTCAGTGGGCCAAGCTCAATCTAAAGACAGCTCACTAGTTCCTGCAGTGACCTGTGTGGCTCTTCTGTCACCTATGTGCCTCCTCAGTTCATGTGCCTCATGTTCTGGAGAGATTTATATTCAGAGTTATGGATCAGACAGAAAAGTAATCAAGAAGGAATTTAGCCTCTGATTTGAATGTCTTAATGTTATAAGAATCTGACAACCCAGCAACACTCTCTGCGCCTCCTTCTTTCTTTCCCCTACACCTACATACCTCATCACCCTGTAGCTCCTGTTGACTCCATGCTATTCCCAGTGCTTTTCCAGCTCAGTTAGCTCTGCCTTTCTCTCTGTGTTCCTATTGACTTGCCCCTTTCCCCTACCTTTTCTTCAATAGCCTCTAACTTGAATTTTTTCTTCCTTTTCCCTATCCCAGTCTATATTACAGATGTCAAGTCTCTGTAGGGAATAAAAATGTCACATCCTAATAAGGGCTGGTGGTTTGGTTCTCTGACCTTGTCCACACTGTGTTGGAGTGGAATGTACTATGGGGCCATGGTTTGGGTCATGGATTCCTTGTTGATCAGACTCAGTTCCAGTCTGGGTAGAGTTCCCATGTGCTCTTGGGGAGGAACTGGAGTAAGACAGGGAGGAAGAAGGAGAGGGAAAATTGGAGTGAAGTTGGCTCCGTTGATCCTCATGGAAGCTTACTTGTACAGAAAACACTATCTGCCCTCACCTGAGGTGCTGGAGAAGAAAAAAGATGGAAAGAAGAGAGCGTACTAGAGGACAAAAGGAATGTTGGAGAAAAATATTGTGGGACCCAGTAGTCAGGGCAGCAGGTAGAGGAGACATACGATGTGGAGAGGGGCAAAGGACTCTTCAGAAAAGTCAACACTAGCAGCTCTATTGCTTTTGGCTGTAGTTACTTGCTTCTTGGTCAGGGCACAGATGACAGCAGCATAGGTGATATGCTGCAGAAACATACCTGGAGAAGGACTTTAGACTGGGACCAAGGTACATTTAGAGTGTGGTCAAAAGCGTGTCTTGGCTGTGAACAGCTGAACAGATCAGATAGTGATCAGATCATAAGCAGGTACACTACAGACCTTTATTATCTACCTGCCACCCTGTGCCATTCTGAGGTGGAACTCTGGGCTTTCTTACTCAGTTGTGTCCCCAGTCCGCTCTTACATTTTAGGAGTTTGCTAAGTTACCTGAGCTAGGTGAAACTTAAGATCTTCCTGCTTCAGTCTCCCAGAATGCTGGGATTATAGGGACCCACCACTATCCTAGGTTCCACAGCCATTTTATTACACTTTAAAAACAAGCCCAAACCACTGGTTTAGCTTCTGAAACATCCAAGCCCAGAACATGGGTTTGCTTGGTAGCTGCCAGACACCAAGCAGAGAGTGACTTAGATGTTGCCTCTCCTTCCCTAACAGATCAACGTCTTATGGTGGGCATTTTAGTAAAGGTTGGAAGAAACCTCGATGATCACTTAGAACAACTTCCTCCATTTACAAATGAGAGAAAGGACAAGAGGACAACTACAAAAACAATAAGCCTGTACTGGGAAGTTGAACCCATAGCTTCTAGCCTTCAGAGGAGGGAGAAATGAATTCAGTGGTGTCCCAGGGTCGTGAATAGGATGACTCCTGAGGAAAACCAGCAGAGAGCACTTCCACTTCCACTTTCTTCTTGGTCCTCAGGACAATACTGCGACCAGAGCAAGGGAGGATGACCCATTTCACAGATGAATGAACTTAATTTAGACTGCTTATCAGCCAGATAGCAGGAGAGTGGTCTACTGCTGCAGACTCAGTGCTTCAGGGGATGCGCTTGTGCCACCCTGAGAGCTGCCTTCTTCTGACTCATGGGAATGGTTTCATTGGCGTCAGTTCTCATCTTTAGAGTGCTGCCAAGACTTAGCTTGTCTAGGTAGGGCCATTTTGACCCATGGATGATTAGTTTTTAATGATGATAGAGACTTCTATGACATCTGCTATTCAATCCAAGAGGTCAGAGAAGAATAAGAAGGATAGTAATTAGTTATGATGATTAGGCTGGAATGTTAACACTTGATTGTTTTAGGGATCCACTTGGGGTATTAATCAAACAAACTTCTGAGAGTGTCTGGAGGGTTGCAGCAGTATGGACTTGGCATCTATGCCTGGCGCTTCATTTCTTCTTCTCAGGCCATTTTTCTTGCCATGCTTCCCAGCCACTGTGAACTACTGTAATGTTTCTGCCTTGAAACTAGTAATCATGGACCAAATCTCTATAAAACATGAGCCAGTTTAACCCCTTCCCCTTTTAAGTTGTCAGAACTTGTTATTTCCCACAGTAAAAAAGCTAAAATATTAAGCTGTTTTTCTTCTTCCACCTGGAATTTCCCTCGTGCCTCCTCCTGTGGTTCTTCCTGCCCCAGGGTCCTACTTCACAGGCCAGGTGAGACACACCAGGAAGAAGGGGACATGGTGCAGTGGTGCCCACATATTTCACCATGCTGGCTATGGGTAGCCAAATAAAGCAGAGCAAATAGCCTTCTTCTCTTAAGTTGGGACTCTGGGGATACCTCTTGAGGACAGCCTAAATGCTGAACCCTGTATACCATAAGCTTCAGGCCACTTCAGGAAGGTTCTGGACTACCTTGCCCCTAGCCCTGGTCTTTTTTGTGTCTACGTCAAGGTAAAGCACAAGTAAGATGTGAACAGTCCCAGCGTCTCTCTTAACACTGCCATCCTCTGGTTACGGGGATGCTGTCTCTGGCTGTCCTCCATTCCTCTGTTCGCCACTTCAGAAGATCTCTAGCTCTTTCATTTTATCCTGGGTAGTTCTTTTATCTTGTGCAAATGATCCATCCAGTAGTTTAAATGTTTTTCTACTGGATCAGCTGGGTTATCCCTAACTCCCAACTTTCCACTCCAGTTCATCATCCCCTCCCCCCATCCTTTCTCATTTGGTCAGAAATTCACATTCTTTAAATGGGTAAGTGAAAATGCAGAATATTTGCAGTTTTTTTTTTTTTTTTTTTTCCTACCCTGGGACATGCATAGTTTCAGGACAGCTCAGCCCTGCTAGTGGGAAACGCCTTAGAGAATGGAATCTCATCCAATAAAGCAGGGCTGTTGTTTTCGGATTACACGCAGTGAATTGATTTGTTGTTTGAAGTGATGAGAAAAGGTGTTCTGAGACTTGGAGAGGGGTTTCGATCTGCGGCACTGCCCTGCAGTCAGGGAGCCACTTTCGGAGCCATTCTGTGCTCAGCAGTGCTGGGTTATTTTGGTAGCTGTCAGCAGGACTTGGCTACAGTCTGTATGTTAAATAAATACAAACTGCCTATTTAATTATTTAACAATGAGAACAAATGTCCCTCTGTTGGCAAGTGGAGAAACAGTCAACTTTGAGGCAATGTACAATCTCAGCCCATTCCCAGGATAGGATTTGACCTGCTCCCACCCGCAGGCTGGCCTGCAACCCTCCAGGGCATCTTATGGATATTTTATTAGAGTTGGAAGCTTGGCTAGAACTGGAGTACAGATTTCCTCAAGCAAGGCAATGCTGGAGAAACAAGAGCAAGTTAACCTCCAAGTGGGCTCCAAAGCAGCCACTGTGTTGAAACCTCACTTGGGTTTTACTGGCATTTTTTTTTTTTTTTTTTTCTGTCTCTGCCAAATTTTGATGTTCTTGCCTCCTAGACATGGCTGAATTTGAGCAACCAGGGGCAAGGAGTCCCTGCTATGCCTTAAAATCCCACAATAGAATGGCAAGCCTGTTTTTGAAACAAAAAGCTTGTAAGTGCTATGTTGATGCAACTGCTGGTCTAAGAAAAAAGACCATCAAGACTACTGGATATCATTCTATAGAGGCAAGCTGAGCTTTCACCAACTTGTACGATGTTTCTCAAGTGGAGGGCACTAGAAAAATATACGGACAGTGAATAACAACAACCCTTTGTATGTAGTGTGCATGTGTGTATATACATAAAGAAAAGTTTACATACGTGATCTAGTAAAACCTTTGCAATGTTAAATGCATATTTTGGAATTTCAGAACATAGAAGATAACTGATAACCACTTAACACAAAAACCTAGGTATTTGTAGTTAAGATCGATAGCTTAGCTGGCACTAATCTGTGAGAGTGAGGAATAAAGTGGATAGGGGGAAGAGACTCAGTAAAAAGAAAAGAAAGAAGAGAAAACACTGAAGGTAGGACCCCTCTGAGAGCCACCTCCTACTCTTGTCCGTCTTGCTGTCATCTCCCTGTGCACTTCAAAGGAGGCAGGCAAGAGGGAGGCTGCTCTGTGCCCAGATGTCACGTTGGCTGTCACCTCACCTCTGTGCTCTCTTTGCCTTCTATTTGGATGGGAATCATGATTTAGCCTTGTGAGACTGGTACTTGTTTGAAAGACATCCTTACTTATCTGAACCCAGTGAAATTCTCAACAGTAGTATTTAACATTTTCAGATTCTTGCAATGCAGAGATTCTGGAAAACAGAGGCTTGCCTGGAGGGCTCCGCTCCCTGGACTCCATCTGCAGGAAGGATGCTAATGCCCAAGCGAGGCCTGACCCTTCTTATGTACATCACTGTTAGCCTATAGTTTTCCTTGTAGTACTCATCCTGGACTAATCATGTATTTGTGGTAAAATTGTATTTTTGAATATTTTCCTCCTATGTTGAAGACATAGTTAGCTGACACTAGTCTGCGAGAATGAGGAATAAATTGGGTAGAGGGAAGAGACTTAGTAACGAGTTGAATTCCATGATTACTGGGGCAGTGTCAGTACCTTCATTCCTTCCTGAGGTAGCATCCCATGCTGCCTAGTATTTGCTCAATAAGAACTTGTTGAATGCATGCTTATAATACCACAGATACCTGTGATTGTGATATCACATGTACTATAAATGTGTGCAGTATACTGTTCATGCACACACAAATGAGCTTATGTACACACATGCCTATCAAGTGTGTGCTTCCTGGGCCTCATTAACTTGTCTGTGAAGCACAAGTGAAAGGCCTTTCGCAGACCTGAAGTGCTAGACCAAGAGCAGGTGTCAGAATAGCCTGTGGGATTCACCACTGTGCTTGAAACCCTCACAAATGCTTCCTCGCTTAAAGAATACATTTACAGCGGCGCGTCCGGAGGCCCCGCGGATCTGTTTCTTGCTTCAACAGTGTTTGGACTGTTGGGAGGCCCGGGGACTCCCTCTTTCATCTTCCACCCACCTTCCAGGTACAGATTTCAGGACCATCTCGCCTATCTCCTCCTTCCAGGACCGGACAACACCGTTCTTCTGTGGATAACTCCTTATTGCTGATCAGCCATGACCTCTCAGATTCGTCAGAATTATCCCACCGAGGTGGAGGCTGCTGTCAACCGCCTGATGAACTTGCACCTGCGGGCCTCCTACACCTGCCTCTCTCTGGGCTACTACTTTGACCGAGATGATGTGGCTCTGGAGGGCGTGGGCCATTTCTTCCGCGAGCTGGCCAAGGAGAAACGTGAGGGTGCCGAGCATCTCCTGAAGATGCAAAACCGGCGCAGCGGCCGTGTGCTCTTCCAAGACGTGCAGAAACCATCTGAAGATGAGTGGGGCAAAACCTTGGATGCCATGGAAGCTGCCCTGGCCCTGGAGAAGAACCTGAACCAAGCCCTTCTGGACCTTCATGACTTGGGCTCTGCCAAGACTGATCCCCATATCTGTGATTTCCTGGAGAACCACTTCCTAGATGAGGAGGTGAAGCTCATCAAGAAGATAGGTGACCACCTCACCAACCTCCGCAGGCTGGCAAGCCCCCAGGCCGGGCTGGGCGAGTACCTCTTTGAAAGGCTCACCCTTAAGCACAACTAGGAGGTCACAGAACCTGGCGGTCTCTTGCGGGGCTCCTGCACCCCCTGGCATCAGGGCTTTGGCCTAACCCTCTCCCTCCAGACACTAGGCAGCTTTCTCACCTTTCTGCAGCCCCCTTCCAAATCT